>JAVSBU010230096.1:0-11895 GCA_033118015.1 Loricariichthys derbyi
CTCTCTGTGTGTGTGTGTGTGTGTGTGTGTGTGTGTGTGTGTGTGTGTGTGTGTGTGTGTGTGTGTGTGTGTGTGCCACGATATCTCTCTCTGTCTCTCTCTCTCTTTCTCTTTTTCTCTTTCTCTCTCTCTCTTTCTTTCTCTTTCTCTCTCTGTCTCCTCTCTCTCTCTCTGTGTGTGTGTGTGTGTGTGTGTGTGTGTGTGTGTGTGTGTGTGTGTGTGTGTGTGTCACGATGATGCCGTAGGCTGAACTCTCAACTTCATCCTCGAGTAAAGAGTCTGCCCACAGTGAAAGCTGATTGGTTTACTCAGCAAATTAAGCCAATCAGGACGCTCTTTGCCTATCACGCTCTATACTACACTTCCACATGCAAGCACCGCCTCTCTCTCTCCCTCCCTCACTCATTCTGTCATAAGCGCACATTCTAAGATGTGCAATCTTTGAATCTTGGTGCATATGATGCGGACCCCCAGAGAGCGATTCACAGCCCCCCCCCCAGGTTGAGAAACCCTGGAATAGACAAAACCTCTACCTGCTTACCCACTCTGATTTCAGAATGGTTTTTCCAAAATAAGCCAGGTGGTTTCTTGGGATATGTTCCTGAGTCTAATTGCTTCTCAGGGTTGAGGGCCAAGTCTCTTCCATCTCAGCAACTCTGCTTGTGTCACATGACACTGGTCAGTGGCGCCTCCATTACACCTCCATCGGCAGAGGGCTCATGGACATGGAAAAAAGTATGGGTTCTTCAGTTGCTGCATAGTTACTGTTTATCTCATGTAAACTGCAGTTTACTCCTTAACAGATTCTTCTTCTGCAGGTTGTCTGA
This sequence comes from Loricariichthys derbyi, assembly GCA_033118015.1. Lineage (NCBI taxonomy): Eukaryota > Metazoa > Chordata > Actinopteri > Siluriformes > Loricariidae > Loricariichthys > Loricariichthys derbyi. Next base: position 828 of record JAVSBU010230096.1, read on the forward strand.
CCTTTTTTGGCTTCCATGGATCATCACATCCACCGTGGGTTTCTGTCCTGATCAACCAGGGCCAAGAGGTCATGGAGAAATTCCTCCCTCTATCTCTAGATGAATATTCGTGCCCTCCATCTACAGAGTCACCTCAACGGAAAGATCTAGAACTGCTGAAGAAAGTCCAGAATTAAATGTGAACATGGGGAGAGGAGGGGGTGAAAGATTGAATGTGAATTTTTGGGCTTTATTTATTTATGAGAACAAAACATGTTAGGAGGGTATTTTATGAGCGTGAGTGTGTGTTTGCCTGCTTAGCCTTGTGATGACCAAATATCCACACAGGGATAGAAAGATCTGACATTTTGAATTGTAGACATGGTTTGGCTGATCCTCACAAACTGAATTTATTTTTTGTTTTTGTGGGTGCTGTTGTAAGCATGTCTCTAGATGGGACACCAGTTCATCACAGAGCCAACGGGTTGCTTCTGTAATGCTGAGGGATGATCCTCCGATCTCAGATCATTCTTTTAATTGATACCTGACTCAACTGGACTCTATCCAGGGTCACTGCTGTGTTAGGCTAACACATTTGCCTGCTGTACCACTGAGCACCGCAACTGATAACCAGAAAGAAGAAAAAGATAACTTTCTATGATAACTTACTAGCCCAAAACAGCAGTGAGTCCTGGTTGTGTCCTGGTTGAGTGTCACAGACACACACGGTAGGTTGTTTGAGGGACTTGAGCCAACACAGAGCCCCAAGTGAGCCAATCTACTACAGGCTTTGGACCCCCTCCATTATCCCTCCATTATAGCTTTTGGTTACACCATTGTCAGTGGGTAGTCCTCACAAGGACAGTATGATTGGTGTATACCTGGTCTGCACCACAAACCCAGCAACAGTCTCATAGTGGACCCTGTAACGTAAGTGGCCTCGATTTGAGGTGGGACTGAGGCCTGTGCTCCCACTGTCCTCTATATCCCAGACTTTCTGGGTCAGCCCTAGCCCCACTCTTGCACTTTACCCTTTCCATTGGTGTCCCAGCTGCTAGACCTCTTATGGTTAGCTCGGTGGTAAAGCACTGGTTTTCGAAGGAAGTTGAACTTCCCTGGTTTGAATAGGTTTGCCTGACAGGGGCTCGGAGCCTGAATACACAGAGATGGAATCTTGAAGCAGGGAAGAGAACAAAGGTCTGCATTGTAGAGGACAGAGGGAGCCCATGCCAGGATCTTAGTTCTAGCACACTCTGGGACAGGCTCCAGGTTTGCAGCTATGTGATGCAGGCCACGAATGCCTCACTCACAGATGGTGAGACAAACGTGTCTGTTTGTGTGTTAGAGACCATGTCTTTGTTTTCTGCCCCACCAATGTCTATAAAATTCTGTTTCGCATCCACAAAATTGCAAGGGAGGGTCTGTCAAATTAGTCCGTACTTAAAAACAGCACTAATCAGGTCGGGTTGGAATTGCACCAGGGTCTTGTAATGGTCATTAGAATGTTGTGACAGTTCTCACAAAGTGATCCTGCTGTTAGTGTGCAGAGACTTAGGGTGCCATCTTTTGCCATACCAAATCTGATCCATCCATTTTGACCCTTTTTTGCACACCACTATCTCAGTCTGGGACTCCTCAGAGTGTGACCGGCTGCTTTACTGCTGCATTCATCCAGGTGTACAGCCTCTACACACCAAACAGTAAGATGCTGCCATTAATGAGATGTGACTGATGCTTTGTCTGGGGAGCTTATGATCCATCCTGCAACTTACAGCTTACACTATTGTACAGCACATAGCTCCCAAAAATCTTAATTGTTTCTCATAAGCGTCGTGAGACGTGGCTCAATGAGTTGTCTTTCCTGTGTTGCATGTTATTTATTGTTCAGTTTGGCATCGCAACAGATCTGAATGTCTGTCAACGGAACTGCTGCACGCACACATTTGCACACAGAGAAACTGCCTCGTATTGAGAGTATTACTTTATTAGGGATGCATCGATACTGTTTATTACACATGATCTCACTGAAAACAAGTTAAAATAAGCAATATGCAGTCAAACCCTGCTATTTGAATGTACCTCGGTCTTTCAGATATTATTCATTCTCTGTACATTGTTTCTTAGGGGAAAATCCCTTTCTGGCTTAGACATCTTCAAAACGCCTCATACATTGTGATGTTACTTATCGTGGTGCAGCAGGAGACTTTCGCTCGCACGCTCGCCCTCAAATGTCACAACAGGGATAGGAAAATCTGATAGTTTTACCTATTTACCTTTTTTCTTGCAGAAGTGGCAACTTTCTTTTGAAACACCAAAAAAGTGAAACTATCTCTGTAAGCTTATAGTTAGGTATAGCATTACTAATCAGTATGCAGTGCACATGTTCCACTTTTCTGTTTGCTTTCCCAAAGATTAGTCACTACTAACTGTTACTGTAAAGGTCAGAGTGTAAATACAGGGGATCCATATAGTTTGAACACTTCTTTTATCAAAGAATTCGGACATCAAACAGTCAGTTTAAATAAAAAAAGCCCCCCAATTTGAACAAAAATTCTGACTTCAAACATCGTTACAACCTGTATATATTTGAAGGGGACTGTACTAGCCTAGCATTTAAGGTGCTATACCTGGGCCAGAAGGTCCAGGGTTCAAATCCCACCTCTGCCAAGCTGCCACTGTTGGATCCTTGAGCAAGACCCTTAACACCTAGTTGCTTGGATTGTAAGACTTATAAATTACTCTGGATTAGGGTGTCTGCTAAATACCATAAATGTAAGGTGCGTCTGAAATAAATTTGATTCCAAATTTAAACGTCTTTGAAGTAGTAATTCTGAGGTTCGATTGTTTAAGGAGTAAAATCTTCTCTGCTGCCTCTCGTTCAGTTACTTCACTACTTAATCCAAGTGATTGAAGTGGAGTTTCTTACTAACAGGAGGGAAGTGGAAGGCACAGGTAGAGGCAAAATATCACTTAGTATCTGTATCACTTACGTTACACTGCTACACACTCTGTGCAAGATTTGATTTCTCAGCTTTCATTTTCAGGTCAGGTTCATTAGAGCAGATAGTTCAGGGAGTTCAGATGCTGGGGTTTGACTGCATTTAGTGTTAAGCAAGATTTATCAGTTAATTTAAGATATGATGGGTCTCACTGTTTAAATGTGGACATGAACTGCACACACGTGGGTCTGCGCATATACACTACTGTTTATTTTTTTAAATCTTTAATGCTATAGTACAGGTAAGTGCCGTTTAATGACCATCCAAATAACGTCTGTTTGCTTTAATGTCTAATGTCCTAAGAATTATAATAGGAAATAAAAATTTCTTGTTTACATCTGAATGACAGGAAACTAGTATGAGTGAACCTTTGTGACATCTACTGACAGAAAAGGAAATTGCGGTCTCGAAGACTGAAAACAATCATGTTCTTTTAGTTGTTGGTAAGTGTTTGAAACTTTATAAAAGATACAAAGATAACTGTGTTGGACAATACTGAATGTCTTCATATTGCTTTAATTTATTTGGTTAAAATAAAACACTGTGCAAAGTATCAAAGTAAACTACTATGTGACTATGGTAGCGCCTGGTCAATATCCACTTCAGTCCTGTTTCGCAGAAAGTAATACAGACGTTAAACGGCACCTACCTGTAGTTACCTCATGTTGAAGTGGAGATCAAGTTTTGTTACACATCGGAATAGTTTCTGTACTGCTGAACATATCAGGTGCTCACGTCCTGCAGCTCCATTAATGTGCGTTTCCACCACGTCTTTGTTTTTTATTTAGATTTTAATAATTTAATAAGCTCAAACATTTGAGGAGTGAAACAGCATTTTGCTGTGAAAACTCGCAGCACACAATGTGAACAAAACTTGAAGGAATTTCCTCAGTTGTGGCTGCTATTGCCTAGTCTGTGTATGAGCCCCTAAGCTTCTGCATTGGAGCGTGAAATCCACGAATAACCATGAGAGAGACTAAAGTAACATGGGACAACAAAGTATTAGCTGTTTGTACCGAGGCCTTTTGTAATTATACAAGTACATGAGCCCAGTATCAAGCCAATTGAGGCACTGGTATCAATGCATCCCTTTTAAGGATCACAAAATCTCTTATGAAACATACTGAAATATTTAGTGTGTTGGTTTGTATTCAATGAGTTTTTAACCCTGATTTTCCTGGTCAGAGTCCCTGCAGTGAGTTCAGAGGATTACTTTGGACTGGATGTAATCAATTTGCGTTCAAATAAAGGAAATCTAGCAACAGGACCACTGTATTGATCTGGAATTGAACCCCAGTGGTTCTAAACAAGGCAGGCATCAAACAAGCATGAGGACTTGAGGTCATTCTGTTCCCCAGCTCTGCAATGGCAAACACAGTCTAGCCCAGCAGTGCCTTATAGAGAGTGCCCACATTATGTGGGCATTCATCACAGTGGTCTAGACTGTAAGAAATTAAACCTTACCCTGGCTCATGGTGTGGCACAGTTACAATTGCCACAATAGGCTCTGCCCCCTCTACCCTGACCAGGAAAAGCAGTGTCAAAACAAGGGGGAAAAACATACATTTTGTTGCCTTCACTGCCAGTCGGCTCCTTGCCATTTATTTATTATTTTTTATTATTATTATTATTTTTTTGTTTAGTTCAGATGTGGACGTCGCTCTGAGTGAATTGTACAGCTTTATCTCTCACCCCAGAAACTTGTTCATATTCTTTGTGTTTGTACTGTGCACCTCTTGCACATAGGGTTGTGATTAGCTGTCGAACTGGTGCCTGTAAGCGTTCAGATCAGGACTCTTCAATGTTACAGACTGGTGAGACTGCAGGTTAGTTCAGTTCAGCTGGTGCCAATAATCCAGCATTTCAGATTAAAGAATGGATTGTACTGTGTTAAAGCACGACACTAACGCCAAAGAATGGAAGCAAATGTTTCCGTTATTCTCTTCAGGTTGGTTATTTACCCAAATCCTCTGTACCCTCTAAAGCTGAAGTGAAATGGCCTCTTTTTTAACCACTGTATTTTAAATACTGGATTTTAAAGGTGTTTCTATGTATAGCAGGAATGTTAAAGCTTTTTTACAGTATAACAGGTGCCTTTGTTTCAACAAGTCGTATTTTTAATTACTAATGCTGTTTACTGGAGTAAAGCTTTGTACTGGCTTTATAAAAAATGTATACTTTATCTTAAAACAAGAATACTGTCATTCTTGTAATAGTTTCTGTCAATGCTGATTATATACTCATGGCCACTTTATTAGGTACACCCATTCAACTGCTTGTTAGCGCAGACCTACTTAGCCACATCTCTGCATTTAGACATGTAGAGGTGATCAAGACAAGCTGCTGAAATTCAATCCAAACATCAGAATGGGGGAGTAAGCTGATTTTAGTGACTTTGAATGTGGCATGGTGGTTGGTGCTAGACTTGTTTGAGTATTTCAGAAACTGTTGATCTAGGATTTTCTCACACAGTGCCATCAGAAGTGCATCTCTAAACACACAACACATCAAACGTTGAACCATATGGGCTACAGCAGCATATGATTACACTGGGTAATGCTCCTGACAGCTAAGAACAGCAACTGAGTCTGCAGTTGGCACTGGCTCAACTAAATTGGAAGTGTGTGTCTTGGATCAATTGTTCATGCTTTGTGGTTTTGTAATAGTGTGGGGATATTTTCTTGGTACAAATATCTTGCTTGATGAAAACTTGTGATGTTTTCATGTCTATGGACCAAAGTCTCTGAAAAATGTTTCTAGCACCTTGTTGATTCTATGCCACGCAGAATTAAGCAATTAATGTAAGACAAAAGGCGTCTAAGCCGGTAGTAACAAGGTGTAGCTATTTATGTGGCCGTTCAGTTTATCATATCGTTTTTTTTCTGCTTAGCTCTGTAAGGTCAAAGGAATCGATATCTTTGATATAACCAGCAGATAATCTAAGGTCTGATCCTGTTAAGGTTCTGCAGTCGACAGCTTTACTACCTCAGAACTTCAACCTCAACTGATCTTCGCAATCTTCTAACCCATATCTTATCTTCAGGACTAAACACAGTGAACCACGTTAGCATATTCAGCCATTTCAGCCACGTCTGTTACTAACAGGTGAATAAAACCATGTTGACATCCCTCTGTCTCCAGAGCCAGCCACAGGTAACAGACAAGTGATTTTAAACACTAGCTTAATTAACATTTATTTATCTGAATATTTAATGTAAGTTTGAGTTGAAAACACATACTTATTCTACCAGTCTTTTTCCTTTTTTGTTCAACCACTTTTATGTTTCTTAACCGTTTCTCACTTTGTGTCTTTATGATATTCCTATTGGTTTGTTTTTGTAATTTTGTTTATTCATTTACGTTTTCATTTTCCCTGCTTTTTTCTGTGAAACTGTAAATTCCATTCAACTAAAGTATTTCTTTTGTAGAATAACCACAAGATGGCAGAATTGTCATCCCTTTACTCTCATCTCCCTGTGTCTGTCTCTCTTCTCTTGCTATAGACACGGGATTTAATTTTTTAAAAAAGCCTTTTCAAACTGTTTCCCTCTTTTTCTCAGTGTTGTGTGTTTTGAACTAGTCTGAACTAGGCTTTACTGAACAATTAAACATGTAGCTGAATGAAATTGCTTCTGTTACGTCATATAAAGAGAACAGAGGGAGGAGCTGCTGAGCAGTGTTTAATATCCAAACTTTAATTTTTAGATGTTTATTCTGAAGCTGTGAAGCTTATAGTAACGAACAAATATTAAAGATCAGTTTCACATACAATCTCCTGTGTATGTCAAATAAAATACAGCCACATAATTTGTTTATTCCTTGCTTTTATTCTGCTCTTATTCATGTCCCTGTCTCTTTTCTCTTTCTTTCCTTTATTTTGTTCTGTCTTTTTCTTTGCTTATTTTTCTTTTTCTTTCCCCTCCTTTGTTTCACTTTCATTATACTTTCTTCATACCTCCATTTTTATTTCATTTGATGTTATCATGCCTTATCTTTTATTTCTTCTACATTTATTCCATGTGTTCTTTTTTCTTTCCCTGCTTCCTGTGTCGTCTTTGTCTGGTTGTTTTTGCTCAATAGTTGAATCCATCTTTCTCAATTATGTTTATATTTAAAAACACCTCATGGATGCACTGTGACGCATCATCAGTGATGTATCCTGGGGTCATCGGGTGTTTTGGGTCTCGCAACATCATACACCCTCACCCAGGCGACCCAGCCGGGTTATTCAGGCCCCGACTTGTATCCCAGTAGCAGCCCACGGATCTACCCTTTTCATCCAAAGCCACCGGGTGGCCTCCTCAGCGACTTCGCTTGCGGATCGGATGGCTTTCTTCTTTGCTGCTCCAATGATGCCCAGGTGACTCAGGATCTTGCACAGAGACCTTCCTGCAAATCCCCTGCAGCCTACCTCTATGGGCTCATAGAAGGTCCTCCAGCCTCCCTCCCTGCACTCCTCCACCAGTTCCTGGTACTTAGCCCTCTTTCTCTCATTGGCCTCTTCAATGTGTTTTTCCCAGGGCACTGTCAGCTCCAGTATGATCAGCTGTTTTGAGGACTGAGAGGTCATGATCATGTCTGGGCGGAGGGTTGTTGTTGCAATGTGCTGGGGGAACCTCAGCTGCCTTCCCAGGTCGACCTGCAGCTGCCAGTCAGGTGCTCTGTGGAGTAGGCCTGTTGTCATCTGTTGGTGTGGTCTGGGTTTTTCTCCAGCTTTGACAAAAGAAATTGCCTTCTTTGGAGCATGATGGTTTTTGCTGGAGCTGATGGCTGAGGCTACATTCTCAGCAACTGCCTTGAGCACCTGGTCATGGCGCCAGAGCCTTCGGGCAGCCACTGAGGAGAGATGTGCTACAGAGCCTCTACCAGAGCAGAGAGGGCAGGAGGGTGTCTCACTTTTCCCCCCACATGTGGAGGTTTGCTGGGCTTGGTAGGGCATCGTAGATGGCTTGCACCAGGAAGCGGACCCGCTGGAAATCTGGCTGCAAGATGTTTGTCCAGGTGATCCTGCGCTTTAGTGAACTCTCCCACCTCGTCCACGCTCCCTGTTGCCGTAGACCCACTGCCATGCTCACTCTCTTCCTCCACTCCTGCTCTAACTTCCTCCTGGATCAGATGGTGTCTTTCCTTTCCATGGGTTTGGCTGATGAGGGTCTTTGGGAAGTAACCCAAGCCTGCTCTACCTGTTGCCACAGTGCCTTCTGTCTTAAGCGTGACTCTGTCAGCTCCATTGCTTCCCTAGCCCTCCACTTCCTTCCTGTCCTCACCTCAATGCCAGCTGCTGACACCTTGCAGTCCTTTAAGTCCCTGTATTGTAGGACTTCCCTGGTGCGTGCCACCATGAACCCTTCTATGAGTCCACTGAAAGGAAGCTGCAGAATAATACTTGTTCCCTACAGGGCAGCGCTGGTGAGGCTACGAGGAAAGCCCAGCCACCTTCAAAGGAAGCCGCTAATCCTCCTCTCTAGTGACTCAATTGCTGTCATTGGGACTGCATAAATCAGCAGGGGCCACAGGATGTGGGGCAGGATTGAATGCTGGTAGATCCAGGCTTTAAACCTACCAGGGAGGCCAGACTTGTCTACCTTGGTGAGCCAGGTGCCAAGTTCTAAACTGACCTTCTGAATGGCTGCTGAGTCCTTCAGGCTGGAGTCGAAGCGTTTCCCCAAGCTCTTGACAGGTTGTTCCATGATGGTTGGGATGACAGTTCCTGAGAGGGAAAAGCGGAATTTGTCGATCACCTTCCCCTTCTTCAGCACCATGGACCTCGATTGTTTGCATCTTTCTTTAATGTTTTTTCTTCTTAGAACTCCTTCGATTGGTCTATAGTTTTCTACCCTGTAAATGCTTTTTTCCCTTTCTTATTCCCCCTCCTTCTTTTACCTTACCTATTTTTCTTAATTTTTTGTTTTCCTCTCTATCCTGTATGTGTGCACTATTGTTGCTCAAACTCTCAGCTTCTTATCTTCTCATCATTTCTTCTTTTCTGCTCGCTGTGTTACAGAAATAACTGGTTTGTTAGAATGTTTTGTATAATTTTTTAATGTTTTTTTCAGTGTTTTGATAAGTCTGAGGCAGTGTTTAATTTCCCAGCATGTCATTCTTCCTGTAATGAAGCTTTAGTACAAAACTCTACGGGGCTGTTTATTAAATGCGAAGCGTGCAGTGTCTTTCACGGATTATCTTCATATTAACTCCGCTGTTTCAAATCGTGTTCAGAATTGTAACAATGAAACCAAAGTGTGTGCGTGTGTGCGTGTGTGCGTGCGTGTGTGCGTGCGTGCGTGCGTGCGCGTTCGTGTGTGGTGGATTTGTGATGCTGGTTGGATAACGTAGCAATTTGCCACATCCAGACTTAAATGCTAGCACAATGAAAATTATCTAAATAAAATTCAACTCATTTTCTAAATGTTTTGTAAATGTAGTTCTTGATTCACTTTTTATTCATTTCGTACATGTGTAATACAAATATGTTAGTATGTGAACCATTCCTATAAGTTTAGTTTATCATGCGGTCTCACATTTAAAAAGAAAATTTAAATATTCACATAGAAATCCAAAATGCTAATGAGATATAAAATCATTTATCAAATAAAAATCTTCATTTACAGGCTTTCTATCAGGCTAATAAATAAAATTGACTTTAAAATAAAGTAATTTGATGTTGTTATAAAGTAGGCCTAAAGGTGTTTTGAAAATCAGTGTGACATTAAATCGTGTCCCTGCTGAACACATTTTCTGCAGGTAAGTTAAACATTTTTGGAGAACTGGGAAAATTTTGGAAGATAAAATATTTTGCATCACTATAAAAAAAACAACATAAATCTATCTGTACTTTTACTAAATATGTGAACTTCATACTTTATGAAGTAGAATATAGGCAAACAAAGATTTGGAGAAAACTGACAAACTAAGATGTTTACAAAAAAGTTCAGTAGGATGGACTGTGCATCTGCATACATTCACTGGTGACTTTATTAAGCACAATGACTGGGTTCTTCAATCATTGTCCATTTTATCAGTTCCACTTATCATATAGAAGCACTATGTACAACCCAAATTCCAATGAAGTTGGAACGTTGCGTAAAAAAACAATGCGATGATTTGCAAATCCTTTTCAACCCATACAAATTGAATACACTACAAACACAAAATGTGTAATATTCAAACAGGTAAACTTTATTGGGGTTGGGTTTCTTTTTTTTTCTTTTCTTTTTTTTTTTTTTCTTTTACGCAAATTTTCACTCATTTCGAATTTGTTGCCTGCAACATGTTCCAAAGTAGTTGGGATGGTGGCAATTTAGGACTAGTAATAACGTAAAAAACTGTATAATGATATGATTTCAAACAGGTGATGTCAACAATTGATTATGATCATGATTTGGTACAAAAGCAGCATCCAAGAAAGGCTGATACTTTGAAGAGCAGGAATGCCAAAGGAAATGCATGATAAAATTATTGAATTGTTTAAAAACAATGTTCCTGAAATAAAGATTGATGGTATTTGCATGTTTCAGTCATAACTTTTGCTAATTTGATTTGTTTTGCATTGTCCTGTTGAAAAAGGCATCAATGTCCCTATTAAAGATTTCATCTTGAATGCATATGTTGCTCTAAAATCTCAATGTGCTTTTCTGCATTAATTGTGCCAAGTGTAAATGACCTTTACTAAGTCACTTGGACTTGTTGCTAATAACAGTCTTTGGTCAGGAGCACAGGGCGTCCATTTTTTCCCCCCCAAAAATAATAATAATAATGCATTGGATTTATATAGCGCTTTTTCCAGATGCTCAAAGCACTTTACACATGCATACACACATACAAAAAAGATCTGGAATACTGATTCATCTGGCCACAATCCACATTTCCATCATGTGAAGCTCCATCCCAGATGCCTCTGAGCCCAGAGAACTCAACAGAACTTCTGGATATGGTTAACACGAGGCTTCTTTTTGCACATTAAAGGGCAAATTCATCGTATTTTGGCGAATATCATCTAATGGTCGTTTCTGTTTCTTTATATAACAAATAATAATTTCATGCAGTCGAATGGAGATTAGTGTACCTTATAATTGTTAAAAAATGGAATT
>JAVSBU010230204.1:0-11894 GCA_033118015.1 Loricariichthys derbyi
TTACAGGCCTCTCTCATCTTTTTAAGTGGGAGAACTTGCACAATTGGTGACTGACTAAATACTTTTTTCCCCCACTGGAGACATATACATATCGGTCTAGGGCCTCATGCAGCACAATGTTAATGAGACACTGGAAGACCTCCAGGGTATTCATTAGCCTGAAGGGCATCACCAAGTATTAATAATAACCTATGGTGGTGAGGAAAGTGGTCTTCCACTTGTCCCCCTGCCAGATTCATACCAAGTTGTAGGCACACTGTAAATCTAAGTTAGTAAAGATGGTGGCCCCCTGGAGTCCGTCAAACACTGAATTCATCAGTGGCAGGGGGTAATGATCCATGACCATTACTGTGTTGAGGCCCCTGTAATCTCTGCAGGGGCAGAGAATTCCATCTTTCTTCCCAATAAAGAAGAAGCCTTGGAAGGAATTGGATGGCCTAATAATCCCATGGGCCAGGGTATTGTGGATATATTCCTCCATAGACTGATGTTCAGAAGGGTTGAGTGAAAAAAGCCCTGGGCCTGCTGTTTGCTGAAGACTTTTGCCAGATCCCAATACTGAGCAGGGATTCTACATAGGTTTGGGGCTCCCCCTGTGAGGCAGTGGCTGATGAAGGTGGCTGATGAGGGTGCCGAGAGGAGGCATGATTCCTGACAACAGTAGGCCCAGGAAATGATCATGTGGGTCTGCCAATCCAGCAATGGGTTATGCTGCTGGAGCCATGGGAGACCTAGCACCAAGTGCAGGTGAGGAACCTGTGTGACCAGGAGCAAGAGCTGCTCCCGGTGAGAGCCAATCTGGAACTCAACTGGCTCCATTCGCAACTGGATGGGACCATTCCCTAAGCAACATCTGTCTAAGTGGTGGCCTGGGACAAGGGCTTCATCAATAAAGTTGCTGGCCACCTCGGAGTTGAGGCTGGCCTGGAGCTGGATAAGATTGTGGCTGCCACTGCTCAACTGGGTGGCCAAAAGCAAGCTGGAGGAGGGAGATAGCAGATTTAGCCTGGGACCAGACTCCCTACATGGATGCGGGCATGCCCATTTCCCGGCCACCTAAGGCTCCAGTTGGGTGTGGCACAACCCCATAACTTCATGGGCTCTGCCTCAGGGTATTCCATTCATGGATGTCCTGGGGTCAGCTGCGGGAGGTGGGGGGGTCCAAACAGTATGAGGTGGGTGGCTGGGCATGGAACACTCCCTGTTGTGCTGCCTGTATCCAGCTGGGTGCACAGATCACATAGGTGGGCGTTTTTTAGTCCCTTCATTTCCTTGTGGAAGACTGCCTGGAGGGCCTCATCATTCTAGCCAGAATCCACAGCCAGTATCCGGAAGTCGATAATATATTCGACCACTGGTCGGGAGCCCTAGGTGAGCTCCAGAAGGCAGGGTGCAGGATGGAAGATGGAAGATGAGACAATGCTCCATTGTAAAAAGCGCAAATAATAAATAAATAAATTTGACTGGAAGGTCTCCCGGAGGGCTTCCATGAACACTTCTGCCATGACACACTCCTACAGGGCCGTGGCCCATAACCATGCCCTATCCATGAGTAAGGAGATCATGAATGGCACACGTGCCTTATCTGATGGGAACCTGGTTGCTGCTCAAAAAAGAGAGAGCACTGGAGCATGAATCCCTGGCATTTATTGGGATCCCCCAAGAATCTTTCTGGAGCGGTGACAGGGGAATCACAGCTAGGAGGCACTACAAGAGCTGGGAGCTGGCAAGTACAGGCCTAGCCAGGCCAGTGTGGCAGTGATCTGTCACAACTGCTGCTTCTGGCAACCGAGCAGCGCTCCTTGGTCGAGGATGCACATCGTATAATGATGACTGCGTGGATCACAACTGACCCTACACTGTCTATGCCCCTAACGATTACTTTGGGCTTTCTGGCACCTACATCACCTCCCCCGTTGTGGGAGAGCTGGTACCTTTGTCCCTAGGGGAGAAGTTAACCAGTAGGAATCTCACCACAAAGACGGGCATGGACAGGATGAGAGGGAAATGGGAAGGTGTAGAGGACGGGGAGTGGATGGGTGAAGAAAAAGGCAAAAGGTAGTTAGGGGAGTGGAAATGGTGAGTTAACCAAAAATAACGAGGAAAAGCTTGAGTGCAAAAACCAACTAAGAAACCAAGGGGGAAGGGAGAACCAAAGCACCGAGTAACACTCTGAGAAAAAAACGGTATAAACACAAAATGATGTGGGCACACGCAAAACAAAACTAAAGAAGCTGCTCGCATAAACTGAAGCCAAAACATGCACGAAAATTCCAGAGGCTGAAACGCAAGCAAAACAACGAGAACCAAAGAGAAAAAAAAAACAAAAACCAAGAATGCAGCAATGACCTGAAATAACCAAAATAAGGAGATAGCAATAGCAAGGAGCAAAAACGGCAACGGCAATGATGCATGAAGCAGTCAAGGATGTGACGAGGAACCCTGCTGAATGACATGATTTTATTGGCATCCATACATGTATACCTTGTCCGAGCTGATTACTGATTCATGCAACTACGTGAACCTGAGGCGACCTCGGGACGATTGGCTTGCCGGCTCTGACCTCTAGCGGCCGTGGAGCCAGAACTGCATCTTATGACAAAAACACATACAACATGGATTGGCCTCAGCATTACAGGAGATATGGCAGTGCTGCTTGTAATTTGATGGCTTTCTTCAGATGGCTGAATCCCTTTCTGTTTCTCCAAACAGAGCTATACTGTCTCTCATTTCCTTTCTCTGCTATCTATCTCATCCCTCCACCCCCCACCCCCTTTGTTTTGTTGAAGATGCCTACAATGAAAATGACCTCATGCTCTACTGGAAGAATGGGAATGACTCATTAAGGACTGATGAGATTGTGTTGTCACAGTTTTTTGTTGAAGAATTCCATCCTTCCTATGGACTAGCATTCTATAGCAGTACAGGTTTGTGCATTATTGTCAATCTTGGAAGTAAATGATCTATCTGTGTGCATGCTAGCATTTTTCTTGCTTTAGTGAAAGTAATGTTTTAGGAAGTACTGTAGACTTTGCTCTTTGACTTTATGCCAAACTAGTTATGCTAACAAATTATAGTCTGGTGCCAGGTAAACTTGAAATGGTGAATGAGCTATTCCAACATCTTTTTCCTGATTGTGGATATGTCACTATAACAATACAGTAATAATAATAATAATAATAATAATAATAATAAAAATAATAATAATAATAATAATAATAATAATAATAATAATAATAGTGATATTATTATTATTATTATTATTATTATTATAATTATTATTATTATTAGTAGTAGTAGTAGTAGTAGTAGTTGTAGTGTAAAACAACAACAACAGTAATAATAATAGTAATAATAATAATACAACCCCAATCCAGAAAATTTATGGAAGAATTGAATGGAATGCACATAAAATGCCTGCAGTGTTTCTTACATTTACTTTGATTTTGATTTAATTGCTGATAGCATGAACCCAATATATTTCATGTTTTGTCTGGTCAACTTGATTTCATTTGTTAATAAACATTCATTTCTACATTTCAGGCCTAAAACAGATTTGGGATAATAGATCATTTACCACTTTATATGTTGTTGCTACTCCTTCTCACTACACTTAAGATGTTCTGGCACCAAGCATACCAAGAAATGAAGTGTTTCAAGTTTTGTTTGGTCACATTCTTCCTGTAAACACATCTTAAGGGATGCAACAGTATGATATTGTTGTCACATTTTCCATTTTCAAATACTCACATCCTCTATTTGGGACAGGTCAGTACTGCAGGCAGTCCATGCCATCTTCTTTCATGACAATGCCTTTGTAATGTGTGTAGCATGGTTTTTGAAAAAAGCTTGGATATTCCTGCAAAATATGTTGCCTTGAAGTCAGCTTATGTTGCTCTAAAATCACAATGTATTTTTCTGCATTAAAGGTGTTATCCAGTACTAAATAAAGTGTATCTGTATTTGAACTACATGATAAATAAATATATATGAGCACTTGTAAAGCCTTATATTCAGTAAAGTAACGCTAAATAAAAGCTAAATAAAAATCGGGTCATACACATTTATGGAGATAGCCGATTGACATGACAGAAAATTCTGACTATCTCACACTCGGCTCAGTCCGTTAGTGACGTCATTGTCAGACTCTCGTAAAAAATGAGCGACAGCTCTTCTGTCACACAACGCTCTGAAGGGAACTGCAGTTCCCTTCATACACCGCTGGGAGGCATCAGCGGAGCAAGGGAGGACGGCGTGATTGGCAAATCACTCTCACCTGTGTTTTGAGATCCGTTTGCTATTTAAGCCTCCTTCCCCCGTGCACGAAGACCGTGTCGCGAAGTATTGCCTCAATTATCGTGTGCCTTACCGAGCGTTTATTATTGCATTGCCTTTTGGATTATTGACCTTTGCCTGCCTTGTCGACTTTGGATTCTGCCTCTGTACTACTGTATCTGCCAGTGTTTACCATTGCCCGTTTCGCCTCGAGTTAGCCTAGCCCTGTATGTTTATTGTAGTGTTTGTTTGGTTTGCATTCCGTTCTCGGTGTGTTCCTGTGTTGGTCATTTGTCTAAATAAACGTTTATTTTGTGCTTTCCGCGTTCGTCTGTGAGTAAACCCCCGTATTATGACGGTCAACCCAACGCTTGTGCAAGCTTTCTGCTCCAATGTGAGTTATATTTTGACTGTTCGACCCCAGGCACGGATAAGGCTAAGATCGCATTTGTTATATCTCGACTTACCGGCACCGCTTTACAATGGGCCACTGCTGCTTGGGACGTGGTTCGAGACCTCACATACCCTGACTTTAAACGTAAGTTCCGGACCATATTTGATCACCCAAGTGAGGGCAGAAGCGCTGGAGAGAGACTGTCTTTCTTACGTCAGGGAGGACAGTCGGTTGCTGAGTTTGCTCTGCAATTCCGCACCTTGGCAGCAGGTAGCGGATGGAACAAACCTGCTCTGCTGGTAGCTTTTCGCAAAGGACTTAATAGCAAGATCCTGAAGGAGTTGGCCTGCCAAAATGACAAACTCTCCTTGGAGGAACTCATCGACATGGCCATCCGACTGGACCATCTGCGTCGCCGGAGGGGTCCCAACCAAGCAGAATCTACTGGCAGGGATGTTTCCCGTCCAGAGCCTGAGGAGCTACTGGAGACTATGCAGTGCGACTCGACAGGCTCCGACCAAGGGATCATCAGGCACCTGTTCGAGAGGCACAGTGCCTATTCTGCAGATCCCTGGAGCACTTCATGATCGATTGCCAGGCACGTCTGAGCCAGATTCGGGCTCCAACTCCTGGAAAGCATGTGAAGTTATCTTCACATGCTAATGTGGTGAGTCTGCCCACAAGGGAATTGGTTAAGAGGTCGTTTTTCTTACCTGTCAGAATCTACTGTGCTTCTGTGTGCTCTGTCTTCTTCGTAGCCCTCATTGACTCCAGAGCAGAGGGGAAATTCATCTCCCAGGAAGTCATCCAACATCTCCACATCCCCACAGAGATGCTATTGCAGAGGATGGAGGTGGCGGTGGTTGACAGAGCTCCTCTAGCCCGGGAGGGAGTTACACAGATCACGACACCTATTCGTCTGGAGGCCAGCGCCTGTCACAGCGAGAGCATTCAACTCTTCGTCCTCAAAAGCTCAGAATTCACCATCATTCTGGGCCTTCCTTGATTACAGCTCCACAATCCCAACATTTCCTGGAGGGACCAGGAGATCCTCAGCTGGTTGAGCTCTTGTCATTCCACCTTTCTCAGATGTCCAAGACTTCAACTCAACTGATTTTACAGTAGAGACCTCGGAGACGTCCATTCCGGCTGAGTATCAGGACCTTCTGGAGGTATTCAGCAAGGCTCGTACCAGCTCTCTGCCACCCCACAGGCCATACGACTGCTCCATTGAGTTCCTGGAGGGAGCAGTCCTACCTAAGGCACGCATTTACCCCCATATCAGCAGGAGGAGAGGGCCATGTCGGAATATGAGGATGAGGCCTTGAAGCAGGGCTTCATTTGCCCATCCAGGTCCCTGGTAGCAGCAGGATTCTTTTTCGTTAAAAAGAAGGACGGAACCCTCCGTCCATGCATTGACTACCGGGGCATCAATAACATCCCACACAAGTACCCGTATCCTTTACTTTTGGTACCTGCAGCACTTGAACAGCTGAGAGGAGCCAGGTTCTTCACTAAGCTTGACCTCCGCTGAGTTTACAACCTGATCAGAATCAGAAAGGGGGACAAGTTTAAGACCGCCTTCATCACCAATCGAGGCCACTACGAATAACTGGCAATGCCCTTTGGTTTGTCCGTGGCTCCCTCAGTGTTCCAATCGTTCATTAATGACATACTCAGGGATATGCTGGGCAGGTTCGTCATTGCCTCCATTGATGATATTCTGATTTATTCTGCTGACCTCCAGAGCCATGTTCGACACGTTCAAACAGTCTTAAGAAGACTTCTAAAAAACAACCTGTTTGTTAAAGCTGACAAATGTGAGTTTCACATCCAATCCATTTCCTTCCTAGGATATCACATCAGCTCTGGGGGCATCCTTATGGAGAAACAGAAGGTAGAGGCGGTGACCCAGTGGCCCACTCCTGAATCAGTAAAGGACTTACAACAGTTTGCAAACTTTTACCGGCATTTCATTCGTAACTACAGTCTGGTGGCAGTGCCCTTAACGGCTCTTCTACAAGGTAACCCACGCAAGTTTAAGTGGAACTCGAAAGCAGAAGCTGCTTTCAAAGCCCTTAAAAAGGCATTCACCTCGGCCCCCATCCTCCACCATCCCGATCCTGAACGCCCGTTTGTTGTTGAGGTGGACGCCTCTGAGATTGGAGTAGGGGCCATACTGTCACAGCGCCAGGGTAAGCCAGAAAAGCTCTTCCCGATAGCTTTTTTTTCCAGCAAATTATCCCCAGCTGAACAGATTATGGCATTGGAGATAGGGAGCTTCTGTCCATCAAATTGGCTTTAGAGGACCAGGTTCCCATTTTCGGTTCTAACCGATCATAAAAATCTGGAATACCTCAAAGGAGCTAAGAAACGTAACTCTCGTCAGGCACGGTGGTCACTCTTCTTTGCGAGGTTCAATTTTAATATAACCTACTGACCTGGGTCTAAAAATGTCAAGGCAGACGCTTTGTCGAGGTATTACCGGGAGGAGAGGGAGGCAGACCTCCACCAGCTTCCAGAACCCATTTTGCCCGATGTGATTTTTGTCAACGCAATACAATTGGACCTTGATAGACAGATTGCGAAATCCATCAAGGAACGACCAGCGCCTAAACAATGTCCTAAGGACAAACTTTATGTTCACCCTCCTCACCGTGCGTCCCTTATCACTTGGATTCACTCTTCAGTGGCAGCAGGGCACCCAGGGAAAGCACGTATCCAGCAACTCATTCCTCAATGCTATTGGTGAAAGTCCATGCACAAGGATATTCATCGGTTTGTCGCATCCTGTTCCATCTGCGCACAGAGCAAGACTCCCAAGACTCTACCCGCGGGTAAGCTTCACCCATTGCCCATCCCATCTTGCCCTTGGTCTCACATCGCTGTCGACTTTGTCATGGATCTTCCCTTGAGGGATTCACCACGATCATCACGTTTGTGGACCGCTTTTCAAAGGCTGTAAGATTCATTCCTTTTAGAAGCCTACCCTCGGCTTGGGAGACCACCCAGGTTATGTATGAACATATATTTCGTAACTATGGTATTCCTGAACAAAATGTGTTGGAGAGGGGTCCACAATTTACTTCCAGGGTATGGGCAGCATTCTGCGAACATCTGGGAGTTATGGTTAACCTGACGTCAGGCTACCACTCCCAGTCTAATGGCCAGTGCGAGTGGGCAAACCAAGAGGTGAGTAAATTTTTGAGGATTTTTTCTGGTAATAATCACAGCGACTGGTCTAAATATTTAATATGGGCCGAGATCGCCCAGAATTCATTGTGCAGTGCTTCCACAGGCATAAGTCCTTTCCAGTGTGTTCTTGGTTTTCAGCCAACTCTCGCACCCTGGTCTGGGGTGGTCACCGATATCCCGGTGGTGGATGAGTGGACACAGTGAAGTGAGCAAGTTTGGGAGCAGACTCATCGACACATCGAGAGGGCTGTAGAGAGGCAGAGAGTGCAAGCAGACTGCCATAGGCCTGACACCCCGGCTTTTCGGTGTGGCGATAGAGTCTAGCTCTCAACCTGGGACTTCAGGCTCAGGGAGGGAAAGAAGAAACTCGGGGCTAAGTATTTGGGTCCTTTTGTCATTGATCAAAAAGATCAACGATGTTACGTTTAAACTTAACTTGCCACCTGAGTACTGGGCATCTAATGCCTTTCATGTCTCCCTCCTTAAGCCAGTCGTTCCGGGGCCCCTGGACGAGTTGTCACCTGGAGAGATGCCGCCGCCTCCACTGGACCTGGAGGGTACCCCCGTCTACACTGTCGCCAGATTCTGGACTCCAGAAGGCGAGGAGGTCAGATCCAATACCTTATTGATTGGGAGGGTTACGGTCCCGAGGAGCAGAGTTGGGTCTCGGCCAAGGTTCTGGATCCTGATCTGATTGCAGATTTTCACGCCCCGCATCCTGGGAGACCGGCTCTTCGCCTGAGAGGGCGGCCTCGGGGCTCCGTCAGAAGTGGTTCAGTGTGGGGAGGTGGTATTCCTCGCAGGCGGCCTCGCTCCATTCCTGTCACAGACTCTTTGAGGGGGGGTACAATGTCGCAAAGTATTGCCTCAATTATTGTGTGCCTTACTGAGCATTTATTATTGCATTGCCTTTTGGATTATTGACCTTTGCCTGCCTTCTCGACTTTTGATTCTGCCTCTCTACTAGTGTATCTGCCGGTGTTTACCATTGCCTGTTTGGTCCTTGAGTTAGCCTAGCCTTGTATGTTTATTGTAGAGTTTGTTTGGTTTGCGTTCCATTCTCTGTGTGTTCCTGTGTTCGTCATTTGTCAAAATAAACATTTATTTTGTGCTTTCCATGTTCGTCTGTGTCGCTATGCTGTCACATCTTCAGGTGAATCTTGCTCTGAGTTTGACTTGGAATATCTACAAGAAGAGAAACTTCCCTACAGATTTGAGCCAAAAATAGAGCGAAAGGCTGTCCAGGACGTATCTAGAGCTGGATCGTATAAGCCACTCAAATTGGTAAACAAAGTGTTTAATTTTTAATTCGCTGCATTGTTTTATTTTACGATTTATGTGGTAACTGCAATTGTGAAAACAAGCGAAAATCCACTCCATTTTCACCGGCCCTGAGGATGTGCATGGTGTATTCCAGTGCCCATATTTCGATGGAGACATGTCTATATATTCCTTCTTACTCTATTTTAATGAGGGGATCCCCAATTATATCATTTCCTCCAAAAAAAACCAAGATTTTACGAAGCATAAACAATCCCAGGCGTGTTTTTACATGTAGTGACTGTGAAGATGCTACACCCCAGCAGAGACGGGCGCTCTGATTTACACAAAGTCGTTTCTGTGAAAGATTCCAAAGTAAAGTGTCCAGAGCACATCAAGACCACGTTTCCACTTTGATTTTCACTCTGACCTTTCCAGTCCTTTCTTGAACACCCAGAACCGGCACGAACAATGACCTGAACCCATGATTTTTGTTCGCGTTTCTCTTTGGGGAAACGATGTAACGAAACATCTTTTCCAGCCTTGTTGGAGCACCCGCCTGCACAACAAATGGTTTTCCCCATTGCACAATGTCCAGAATTCACATTTTTATAAATATCATGTTCAAAATCAAATAATAAGTGCTAAAATACACACACAAAAAAAAAAATCATCTGAGACCTCAACACGTAAACAAATGCAACAAAATGGCGGATGAGAAAAACTAAACCAACAATGACGTCACACCCGGTTCACTTCCCGATGATTACAGAGAATCAATGAAAATGGGCCTGACCTGTGAGTGCCCGTATGACCCGATTTTTATTTAGCTTAAACTAGCATTAATTTACTAAATATAAGGCTTTAGAAGTGCTCATATTTATCGTGTACTTCAAATACAGATACACTTTATTTAGTACTGGATAAACCCTTTAATCTTGCATCATAGAAGTGTAAATGACCTTTTCCATGAGATACCCTGGCTTTTGGACTTGTTGTTGATAACAACCTGGAAGTTCCTTTTAATCTTTGGCCTGGAGCAGACAGCGTCCACTTCTTACAAAAATGACCTATATTGACATAGTGACAGAATGCATATTTCCACTTTATGATGGTCCATCCCAGATTCCTCAGAACCCAGAGAAGTCGACACCCCTACTCGATATGGTTAACATCATGCCTCTTTTAAGTGGCATTTGTGAATGAAACTCATATTATTTGTGTAGGTTCTCAGTCATCCAGGTCACGGTAGACTTAACTATTATATTTGAAGGCAACTGGAATTCTTCTTGGATGTTGAAGATGTTTAACCTTGTAGGTGGTCCTGAGAGTCCTTGACACATTTCAATAGAATACATTTCAATAATTCTTTCATGAATTTGTTGACAAATGTTGATCATTTTCCCATTTTTGCTCCTCAAACCTTTATAATGCTTTTGTACGAAATATGGTCATAATCATAGAAAAATATTAGATATTTTATCTCATTAACAGACCTAAACTGCCACTGTCCCAATTTATTTTGGAATGTGTTGCAGATAATGCAGATGAAATGCAGGAATGAATGTGTATTAACAAATTAAATAAAGTTAATAAGACATCATAGAATATCTTAGGTTCACACTCTCTGCAATGAAATAAAGTACATCTAAGGAACACTGTTTTTCACTTGCATTTTTCATCTTAACTTTTTTATCTTAACTTTTTCTGATTTGGGGTTGTAATAATAAGGTGGTACAGTGGTCACATCATGTTATTCCCATCCCTGTTATCCCTGTTTATTTGCACTGGATACAGTTTCATCTCACATTCTAAACTCATTTGTTATGTCAACTGCCATCGCTAAACTGTATAAATGTGAGGGAGTGAATGTGTGAGTGCATGTACCCAGTAGTGGACTGGTGCGCTGTCTAGGGTTGGTAACCCCCTTGTACCCTGTGCTGTTGGATAGCCCCACCCATTGGCATTGTTAGACCACTTTTACTGGGGCATGTGCCCCAGTGTGAATCTGCTGTGCCCCAGTATAAAAAAAAATCTCATCTACCTCATATTTTTCCAAAGCATTTCAGTAAACCCTGGTAATTGTGGGGTTAGGGACCGGAACCTTCCGCAAATAGTGAAAATTTGCAATTACTTGTAACCCCCTAAAAGTGCTTATAAGCCCCTATTTTGATTGTTAAATCCAAACATCCGTGATTGTGCTTTTGCTCTTCATTATGTATCAACCAATGAGAGCCCACCATCTGAACGTCAGCCAATAGCATTCGAGTACAATATTGTATTGAAGTAAACATACACTTTGATTTAAACACACACTTTTGCATTTGAAACGACTCATGGTAACTCTCAAATAATGAGGGAGGGCCATCAAACGTTTTTGTGGTTTCATTTTAAGTAAAGAAAGTGCAGTTTTAGTTTATGTCTATAGTCCGTCCTCTGCCTTTCATCTCCATTAGCTGAACTCGTTTGTCTCCAAGGTAAGAATACAGGACTAAATAACACTTTTTTCCTTTATTTCATATATTTTATGATGCATTGGTAAAGTATACATTAGAAACATGTATTTCTTAATTTAGGATGGTTTGGTGATGTTTCACAGGGCTGGAACCAATTAAATCTATTTTAGTTATTTTAAATGGGAGTTTGATATACAGTGGAGGAAATAAATATTTGATCCCTTCCTGATTTTGAATGAATTCCTGATGAATGAATGAATAATAATAATAATAATAATAATAATAATAATAATAATAATAATAATAATAAAAAC
>JAVSBU010230531.1:0-11892 GCA_033118015.1 Loricariichthys derbyi
ACACACACACACACACACACACACACACACACACACACACACACACACACACACACACACACACACACAGTTACACTTTTCATCTCTTTATTGTGGATTAGCCCATATACATTTGTATTAAATCACATAAGAGGAATTAATGTTGTGGTTAAAGTTTCGAGGTCATGAGATGCTGCATAAGACAGAAACTATGACTTTGCCAGCAACCACTGACTGCACTTACCTTTGTTTGTTGATACCATTTCAACCAACACTTTTATGCCCTTTTATGAAATCAATATTTCCTCTCCATGCTGCCCAATAAAATACAAACTATTTGTATCACACTGACTATGTACTGTAGAAACTGGCATCATGAGGACAGAAGTGAAGGTGAATTTATTTGTAACATAAAAACGAAAAAGAACGAAAGAATAATAGAATGTTAAACACGTTCAACCAACACGTTCGACCATTATGCAGACCAAACTGCGTGTGTGTGTGTGTGTGTGTGTGTGTGTGTGTGGTAACCTTACAGATCATGTGCTTGCTTGCTTGTTAGCGCACATTTGTAGTAGAGACTGTTCTAACTTGGTTGATGTATTCAGAGACTAGTTTGGTGTGAGTTACTCATGTTTGTGTGTGACATTCTGCTTCTTATTTATAAAAAAAAAACTATAAAATGCATTTTTAAGAGTGTACATCTATACTATTGTGAGTAGTACTGCTTTGTTTGTCCCCCGGCTACTTGTATATTCTCTTTAACAAATAACTATATAAACTGGCTCACATTCACTCCCTTCATCTGGCTGATCTTCTGTGTTGTGCATAATACCGCCTTTTCGGCTTTCATCAAACAAAAGTATTAGGTCCATAATATCATCCTCTTAAGTGTTACGGCTTTCCCCTAGACATATAGGGGTCCTGCTGCACCATGCCTCAACACTAGGGGGTCGCAACTGCATAGAAGACGTACAGCCAATTGGGCCACAATTACTGGCTCAGGTGAGCCAACAACGCACATCAGGCATGGTGCTGATGAGGGCTGACGAGAGACAACTGTTTCTTGTGTTATATAAGCTAGTTTGAAAGCGGTGTCTCTCATTTCACCTCTTGGATTCGTTTGGTACGTGGTATGTGCGCCGCAGCACGAGGTGCTCCGACATTTGCTTGGTATTTTGGTATTGCTGCAGCGCGAGGTAGCCTGGGATAGACGATACCTGTTATTCCTTTGTAGAGGGATAGCAGTAGGGCAAAGCCCGAGGTAACAGGATTTGACCAGGGACAGCATTTCATCTGCTATTAATGCCCCCCCTTTTTCCCCCATAGTTACCTCCTGCTAGTACGGCTTAGCTCTGCCATGGAAGTACCCATTAGATTCCGGAATCACCTCATGGAGTCCATTCAGGAGGTTGGAGCGTAGCCGCGCTCACGGTAGCTCCCTCTAGCTCAGTAACACTGTTAAAGTTTCTGTTTTTGGAAGACTTCATGAATTCTTGTAACTAGCAGTCTGCTTTCTGGTCTGGCGATTTCTTTTGTTCCTTCGTTTGGCTGAGTAGAGCATCGTTAGCGATGTCAGGCTTGGCCTGCAGCCTGAGTTTGAGTCTCAGCGCGGGCTGGTAAATCAGGCTCAGTTTTATCCCAGAAAGCACCTTTGTTTTACTTTTAGCTTTACTACTGTGCCTATTGTTTATTTTTGGCGTTATTTTATATTCTTTAAAATACAAGACAGGGTTGTAACAGTACGATACAGTATTTTCTATTACTATTGTGAATTTCCATGAATTAAACATGCAATACCATTAGGGGTGCTGCTTAGATAAGTAGCATTGTGTTTTCAGTGGTATCTCTGACACATTTACGTATTGCTTGTATGTAGTTTAATGAAGTATAGCCTTGTGAAAATACCCTTTATGGTTACATTACAGAAGCATAACATGACTGTGAGTAAGGTGTTGTCCATCAACACTCCGTTTCACAGAAAGTCATGTGGTCTTTAAGAGGCACACCTGTAAAATATTAAAACTTATATGTTATTTAACTTATCTGTTATAGAACATTTATTATTAAAACTGCACAAATCCACCTATGCATGTTCATACACACAACTCTAGTGTAGCTACAACGTGCGCCTCTAAAGGCTTGACCTGTGTTCCGATTGGGCTCATCGAGTTCTATCTAGTGTTTCTAGGCTTGTTAAAATGAGGCTGGGGACTCCACCATACAGGCCTCAGAGCCCCAATTAGAACTCCGCCATCAACCTAGAAAAGGAGGTAATGCTATGAGTGGATGTGTCCCTAAAGTATGCGAAGAGAACAAGAGACAACCATTAGCAACACGAGAATTCAAAGCCAGGTTTGGACCATTTGATTTGTCTCACTTAATGTCAGATACAAAAGCAGCATAATTAGAAGGAAATGATGAAACATAAAGCAATCCGAAGGAAAGCTGGAAAATCGACAAAAAGATGAGACTGACATACATATCCAGTCTCCAGATCCTTCTATGTTAAGAATGCTTATTGCTTAAGTGTCATAGCTTTTTGTTTGTGATTATTACTGTAGACAACTGCCTGGAAATCAGCAATCAGTCAGGTTTTAGAAACTATTATTCTGCTACATTTTCAACTCAGGCAGCAAGAGAACAGAGGCCCATATGGCAGAAAGGAAAGCGAGAAAAGTAAATAACATTCAGTTGCACTCTAGGCAGTGCATTGATTAGAGTTCTGCCTGCAGTATCAGTATCGACAGGAGATTTCTTTTGGCCTCCTTTTACTTCTCATAGTTAATGATTTTCGAGATAGAGTGAGAGAGCAGGACATCTATACGCAGAGGTTTTTCACCAACATGTAGAGGGGAAAATGGCATATATGAAAGTCAGGAACAAGAATAGACATGTAACTCCATTGCAGCATTGAAACAATTATTCCCTTCTTCTCCTCAGAAGCAGTATCCTCTCCGGACACTTCTTCTAACTGCTCAAGCACTCTTCGGGCTGCTTTGACTAATACACTTGAGGCATTGCCTAGAAACATTTGTCTCTCTCCCTCTGCCTTTCTGATTTACTCAGTTGGCTCCCTAATAATTTCAGTAGTAGTTACCTGCAGCCCTGCGAGCCAATGAGAGGCTAATGCTTGGTAGGCAAACATGTACATTAGTAGTTGTAAGGAAGTGACATTTAGTTAACTATGAGCATGTTTACTGCACTTAATAATCCAATCATAAATTAATCTGATTCAAGTGATCACATAAATAGCATGTTCTTAATCTATTCAGATTAATGTCTAAAATCTGATTAAGAAATCTAATATAGAGAGCTGGATGCATCCGTATAGAGTGCTGCCAGCAAAAAAATCAAACGTGCATTCTAAGATGCTTTGCTGCTTTTGACATTGCTTCCATAGACCTGGTTGTTTATTTCTTTTGGGGGATCTGGCAACCCTGGAATTAACCTCAGAACCTGCGAATTGACTACCAAACACATTTGGAGAGACAGCATATATGCTTTAGGAAATGAAGAATTTCATTATTTAAACGTTAAAGTTGAAAGTTTACATCACATATTTCAGTGAGATTACTGGCTGGTTGCAAAGTTGAAATCTGATCCTTCTTTTCACATTTTCTGATTTTCCAAGTGCATGTAAACTCGTTGATCGGATTACAGACAAAATCTGATTTTCTGCAGTTATTGGACATGACACAGTCAAACATAATCACTAAAAGATTGAATTTAGATGAGCAAACCTTTATGTAATGACATATTATTTCATATAAAATGTTTCAAACTTTAATATCAACATAAACTATCAAACTCTTAGCTATTGCTAAACAGATCATTAACCAAGCAGTTTGCTGATTGTCTATGATGTGAATAAGTACACTATTTGGGACAGCGTACTGAGACACACTTATTAATCATTAAATCTAGCTTTCATTGCCACATTTCGATAAATTCAATTAATTAGACCTGCAGTCTGCCTTTACAATCAAGCCTTGGATCGCCAAGCACAATCCCAAGCATTGGTTGGTGTAAAGCACGCCATCATTGGCCCACAGAGCAGTGGATCTTCTGTGGAGAGATGAATCACACTTTATCTAGCAGTCTGATGGATGAGTCTTTGTGTGATGAATGGCAGGAGAACATACCTGCCTGACTACAATGTCCTAGCATTTAAGTTTGGCAAGTGAGCAAAAATTGTATTGGGTTATTTTTAGGGTTGGTCTAGGCCCTTTAATTCTAGAGAAAATCTTAATGCTCCAGCATAACAAGATGTTTCAGACAATTATAGTCTGCAAATATTTTGGGAACAATTTGAAGAAGGCCCTTTCCTGTTCCAGCTTGACTGTGCCCCAGTGTACAAAGAAAGGCTGGGACAAAGTCATGTGATTTCAGAGTTAAAGCCATTGTACCCTACATTATGTTTGTTCACTACTTGCATTAAGATGCTTTCACAACAGTTTTAGGGACTAATCTGGAAGGAACTACCCCTCATGAGCTCCCAAAGACCTATATTTGTTTTATAGATTTTTTTGGTTTGCATTCATACCAACAGTAGGAATGCTAACGTGACATAATCTATGTGACAGTTGTTTATAAAATTGTATCTTCTCCATCTCATAAAGGCTCAATAAAGTCTAAACTTCACTGTTGTTCCATTTATCTGTATTTCCCCCCATATTTAGTGCAAATATCTGTTGGTTCTATGGCTAACAGTGTAGAAGAATTAGAAAAAATGCAAGTTGCCCTCAGCGTACCAATCGCCACATATTTACATCACTCAAGGTGCTGAGTACCTACCCTGACAGAGCTACTTTTGTACTTTCGAGTTTTAAGAACTACAAACGGCCCCAATTCCTGAGGTGCGAACACATGAAAGCAACAGCAGAGCTCTAGGAACCATGAAAAAGTTCTTCTAATGTGAACGTTCTTTCTCTCTCCACACTCTGGCCTAGACTGTTTGAAAAATGTTTTCGGTTTTATTCTTTCTGCAAAACCTTAAGGTTAGGGTTAGGGGAAATCCATCTCTAATTACAACATACCCTTTCACTACAACAAACTTTGAAAAACAAAACAAAACAAAACAATTGCTACAAAGATATCTAAATATTTACTCATCTATGACCATTCTATATTATTGAGCATTCTAGTATCCTAGCTCTCACTTGTGCTAACTGCCTTATTCCAGCATGGGGTTTAGTCTGAGAAGCTAGACTTAAACATGAGTGTGAAATGCTGCACTGTGCAAAGGATAGACAGGTAATTTGGCCTGTACATATCATGTCTCATTCAGCTTCTAGAATCAATTTTCTATCAAGAGTGAAGGGAGTGGAACAGACTCCATTTTGAATGATGGTCTCTTGTTGGCAGCTGAGTTGAGAGGAAAATGAAAAGGAAGGCAAGAAAAAGGAGGGCAGGGGTCATGTTGGGGTCCATAGGAACAGGAGCTTTCCAAAGTGATTTATGGACCTGCAGGGCTTCCGTGGGCAGCAACGGTGTTCCCAGAGGCCCCTGCACAGGAGCCAAAATTACATCATACTTACAAACTCTGCTATTTCTTTCTCGGTTTCTTTGCCTCGTTCTTTCTCTTTCCCTTCAAGTCTCCGGCTGAACAATGGGAGCAGCCAAATTATCTTCCCTCTTTCTCCATTCGATTCTTCCTCCAACAATTTCCCCCGTCTCGTTCACCTTGTTGCATTCGCTTCTCCAGCACCGGCTTAACAAGCCCTCGCTCTTTGTCAGTATGTGCTGACCTCCATGCATGCTCCATTTAATTGCAAGTGCTGTAAACATTCCCGTCTGCCATTCCCCTCTGCACTAAATTGAACCCTGCAATTTCCAACAGTTTTCTTCGCTACCTTAGAAAAGTATAGGCAGCTTATTTAAGTAATATGGCATTATTTTCCATATGTGTCATGTTTCTCTTCCCCAGTAGGTGGATGCAGGGAACAGGACAGAACAACGCAAACAGAAAAAGAATGTTGTAGCCTTGAAAAATGAATGAAGAGAACCTGAAAACTAGGGCTTGATGCTTAAACAGTACTTCTCATTCCCATCTACATACAGTGGCCACTTTATTGGGTATAGCTGCACGTTTCGCATGGCAGAAACTCAAGGCATGTGGGCATGTATACATGGTCAAGACAGCCTGCTAAAGTTCTAACTGAGTATCAGTATGGGGAGGAAAGCTGATTTATCTGAATTTGAATGTGACATGCTTTTGGTCCTTGACCCTTGACCTTGAGCCACTCATTACAACCAGGATAGGCCATTACTGTGCTCATGTATTCATACTCGTAGAATTACTCCAATAACACAGCAGTTGACACTTTACAGATAGGTGGAGAAGGAGCAATATCAGGAGGTTGGAAATAGTTTAGCATAAGTGAGGATGACAAAAGTAAAGCAGACAACAAGCTTGGCTCTGAACGAACTGTCAAGAACAGGAAAAATAGCAGTCAAATGATGTATATTTAATTTTGTTATAATTAGAAAGTGAGGAACATTGTGAAAATATAACGTGTTTTAAAAGTCATTGAGAGAACTCTAATGTTACACTCATGTCAGTACCTGGTATAGGCAAGAACCCAAATGTAAATAATTGCATATTTTATGACTAAAAATGGTATCGGTGCATCCTTAAACCAGGGAATGCAGAAAGCATCTGTGGATGCTCAACACAGCAAACCTTAAAGCATCTACAGCAGCAGAAGACCACACCGGGTGCCACTCCTATGAACTAAATAAAGACAACTGAAGCTACGGTTCACACAAAAGACTGTAAAAAAACATGGCCTGGTCTGATGAGTTTTGAGTTCTGCTGTGACATTAGGATGCTTGGATCAGAATTTGGCATAAAAACATGAACGCATGGATGATGGGAATATTCTCTTGACACATTTTGGACTCCTCAATATCAACTGAACATAGTTTAAACACCACAGACTAACTGAATAAATGAATATTGTTGCTGACCATGTTCGTCTCTTTATGACCACAGCTGGTCATTGGCTGAAGGTTACTTTAAGCAGGATAATGCTCCATGTAAAAAAGCTCAAATCACCTCAAACAGATTGCTTGAAAACGTCAATGAGTTCACTGTACTCAGTGGCCTCCGGCAGTCACCAGATCTCAATCCGATAGAACACCTCTTAAACATGGAAGGGGAGATACATCATGAATGAGCAACCGACGAGTCTGCAGCAATTGCAAGATGCTATCCTGTCAATATGGACCAAAATCTCTGAGGAATGCTTCCAACACTGTGATGAATTTATGCCATGATGAAATAAGGCAGTTCTGGATGCAAACTGGGCTTCAACCCAGGACTAGAAAGCCATACCAAATAAAGTGGCAGGTGAGAGTAGACCCTGTAGTAAATACAATATCCTTTTGTGAAATATGCTAAAGCAATAGAGACAAGCACACCTTCTAGTGATAACTTAATTCTTTTTTTTTTTTTTTGAGTAGTCCCACAGACGTGGAGTTTAATTTCTGTCTAAGGGCTATGCCTGTATTAATTATTTTTATGAAGCCAATTAATTTGGATATGAAAAAGACATGCGCAAGCATGCACAAAATTGGCTGAGCACATAGATTACACCATCAGAACACCACAAATTGTGACAAATTTACAGGAAAAAAACATAAAAAACCAATTTAGCTATAGTGGCGCTTGAAAGAATTTTCTATATTTCTACATGAATATGACCTAAAACATCATCAGAGTTTCACACAAGTCATAAAAGTAGATAAAGAGAACCTAGTTAAACAAATGAAAAAAAAAATATTATACTTGATCGTTTACTTATTCAGGAAAATGGTCCAATATTACATCATATTACAATGTACCACAATATTACAAATGATAAAACTATGTGGCCCTCTAGGATTAGCAGTTAATTTGCAAATTATTGTCAGGTGTTTTGAATCAGTGTGATGACAATCAGGTGTGAGTGGGCACCTTATTTTATTTAAAGAACAGGGATCTATTAAAATCTGCTCTTCACAGCATGTTGGTAGAAGTGTATCATGGCACAAACAAAAGAGATTTCTGAGGAGCTCAGAACAAAAAGAGTTGTTGATGCTCATTAGGCTGGAAAAGGTTACAAAACCATCTCTAAAGATTTTTGTACCATTTTGTACTCCACAGTCAGACAGATTGTATACAAATTCAAAACCATGTTACCCTCCCCCAAGAGTGATCAACCAACAAAGATCACTTCAAGAGCAAGGCATGTAATAGTTGTGAGATCACAAAGGACCCAGGGTAACTTCTAAGCAACTGAAGGCCCCTCTCACACTGGCTAATGTTAATGTTCATGAGTCCACCATCAGAAGAACACTGAACAACAATGGTGTATATGGCAGGGTTGCAAGGAGAAAGCCACTGCTCTCCAAAAAGAACATTGCTGCTCATCTGCTGTTTGCTAAAGATCACATGGACAAGGCAGAAAGCTACTGGAAGAATATTTTGAGGAGGGATGAGACCAAAGTAAAACTTTTTGGTTTAAAAGAAAAGCTTTATGTTTGGAGAAAGGAAAACACTGCATTCCAGCATAAAAACCTCATCCCATCTGTGAAACATAGTGCTGGCGGTAGTATCATGGTTTGCGCCTGTTTTGCTGCATCAGGATGGGTCAGGATGGCTTGCCATCATTGATGGAAGAATTAATTTTGAATTATATCAGATAATTCTATAGGAAAATCTAAGGACATCAGCCCATCAACTGAATCTCAAGAGAAGGTGGGTCATGCAGCAAGACAAGTACCCTAAGCACACACCAGATACTGAAAGCAAAGGTTTCACATACTTTTGAAACCCACATAAATAAGTGACCAAGTATAATATTTTTGTCTCATTTCTTTAACTAGATTCTCTTTATCTACTTTGAGGGCTGATGTTTGTTTTATGTCATAATTATGCAGAAATATTGAAAATTCTAAAGGGTTCACAAACTTTCAAGTACCACTGTATAAAATAATTATACAGCATCACCCACAAATTTTCAATTGGAATTTCTGTTTTTCTTTGCTTTGTTTATGTCTCAATATATTTTCAATTTATGGTAGTGCATTATGTTCAGTTTAATTTGCGGAGTACATTGAATCTCATTACAGTTTACAGCCTGAGTCATTTCCAATGGGCACATCACCGTTTAATATACCATTATTGATATACAGGATATAAACAAATCAAAATAATGCATGAATAAAACATTAACTGGCATTAGTGGTGGGACTGAAGAAGTCCAAAAGAAGGGATGCCTGCCATGCTTGTCGATTCACCAAGCATTTTAGCCTAGGCAGCATACATTCCTCTGTGTTATAAAAGGCAGTAGAAATTAGCTAACTTCTGCTAAAAGCACCAGCTATTAGTTTCATCTCAAAAAAAAAAAGAAAAGAAAAAAAAAGTCCTGTATAAAGTCAAGTAAGCAAGACTACTGTGGATCAGTTTCAGTTTGAATCCATATTAAAATGGGAATATCGACCTAAATCGAGACATAATTGTCACGATGTGGGGAGTGAGGTGGAACAGAGGACCCATGTGCAGACTGCTTCATGAATGAAGTCGGGCTTTATTGAACATAAAGCAAGGCAACTAAGGAAAACGAAAGCAAAACAGCAAAAACAAAAACGAAACCAAAAGTAAGAAGCCTTACGAGCTTACCCCCGATGGCCGACATGGCTAGGGCACGCGGAGATGACTAGGAGACATCCACGGTGAAGTGGACCCGGTTTTACAGCATTACCTCAAGCCTCCTGGCTTTACTCTGCCCTCCCTCTACAAAGGAAGGGAGGTACCTTCGTCCCTCACCTTCTGCTGCGCCATGAGCAAGGAATGTGTGTGCAAGCGCTGTGCATTCCGTGATTGTGCAGCAATGCAGGATGCAACGCACCAGCTCGGGACGTGCCTAGTACATGAAGAAGTTAAACTGCGCATCACAAAACCCCGTCTAAAACCACACACCGGCTACGCAAGGCCACGGCGAAACCAGCCCGGTCGCTGGGCTCCCGTAAAAGGTCTTACCTTACAACAATGGTGCCACGCTGAAGTGATTCCCCATGTCTCTTTTGTAACCGGTGGCAGCTGAACTCAATCTGCGAGGCTTGATTCCGTGTCTGCGATCGGTCACTGTGCATGCGCAGGACGCGGATACCTCACTGGGTTCAACTGTAACGTAAGCTCCACGCCAGACTACCCATGCTAATCGAAGCAGACTTGGCGAGGATCCTAATAATGGTCACTGGTGCTAGAGTAGCCAGGGCCAGTACAAAATCAAAAGGCAAGACTCCCACAGGCAAAGGAGTACAAAACTGGATAACTAAAAAGTGCAAAAACATGGCCTGGTCAGATTAATCCAAATTTCTGATGCACAATGCTAATGGGAGGTTCAGAATTTGGCAAAAACAGCATCAATGAACTTGTCCTGTCAGTTGTCAACAGTTCAGGCTGGGGAAGAGGAATTAATGGTGTGGGAAATGTTTTCTTGGCACATCTGTGTCCTCTGATAACTTGTGGATGGAAGTGTGGACAGTAGGACTTACTTAAGCACTGTGGCCAACCAAGTTCATCCCTTTATGGCAGCTGTTTATGGCAGAAGGACACTTTCAGCACAACAATGCACCATGATACAAGGGTTGAATAGTCATGGATTGGTTCCAGGAATATTAAAGTGAGTTTTCGTTGCTTCGCTGGCCTTCACAGTGCCAAGATATTAATCCCATAGATGACGGATGATGTATAACGGGCTGTTCAGAGCATGTCATTACCTGCGGCAACTGTAAGAAGCCACACTGTGGATTAGTATTACTGCAGAACACCTTCAGCATTTAGTGGAATCTATGCTGCAACAAACTGCTGAGGCTCTGAAGGCCAAACAGGGCCAGTGCACTAGTGGATAAGCATGTCTAATAAAGAAAGATTGTAAGGAAAAAGCGTAAAAGTATCAAAGAAGGACATTCAGAGATCAAATACCACTGAGATGTACTATATGAATACATGGACTGTCATACTTAGTCTATAACAAACTGAATTAGTGACATCTGTTCAATGTCATTGTCAGACTTCACGTATGCTTGCTAGGTGAAATGTGTTCTACTGGGTGACTTCAGGGGTGTCATCACATGTCTTCTGATTAACTTTCCCATTCTATCGTCATTTAATTTATTAACATGTCATCACACACCTTTACATGTTGTTGTATGCTACACGTTGAGCTCCACATGCTGTATTTGTGTGGATAAGCTGATTTTAGTTTAGTTAATCAGGCTGGAATAAGGCTTATAATGGAGCAGTGAGGAGCGAGGAGCAGTAACTCTTGCTGCAGGATGTCGTACTGCCTTTACATGGCCACTGAAATCAATAGGGCTTGTGTAAGTCTCTTCATAAACGATAACTAGAATTAAATGAGAGACAATACACGAACTAAAGATCTTTATGGTCTCCTGTGTGTTAGCTCCTGGGTACAGACTGTCACTGTGTGTTTTGGAGTGAGCAGGGTGCAGACTGGGGCATGACTGAGGCTTTGTAAAGGGGTTTTGTCAGGCTGTGAGCTGCACAAAGTAGGATTTAAGAATAAAAAGGAGATAAAGACAAAGGAGTTCACAGAAGTCGTCCACCACCTCAAGGTTTCTTTACACTTAAAGGTACCATTTACTGCTCATATCTACTTAAGCTGAACGGGTACAGTCGAGTAAATAGTGTTGAATGCCGCTGAACGTTTTGCAGATTCGTTTTTGTTTAACCCGTTAAAAGTGGGTAAATCACGCTTAAAATCCAGATGTCACGGAAATTACGAATACTGCCGAATAGGGTTGGGCATCGTTTGGATTTTAACGATTCTGATTCTCTATTTCGATTCCTGTTCTAAACGATTCTTGATTCCGATTCTTTGAGGTGCAGGTCACAGTTTT
>JAVSBU010230638.1:0-11890 GCA_033118015.1 Loricariichthys derbyi
GGTTTAATCACATTAACTGATCACTTCAGCTCCTTCAACAACATTTACATTGGATTAAGGTCAGGACTTTGACTTGGACATCCCAAAACATTAACTTTATTCTTCTTTACCCATTCTTTGGTAGAACCACTTGTGTGCTTTGGGTCGTTATCTTGCTGCATGACCCACCTTCTCTAGAGATTCAGTTTATGGACAGATGTCCTGATATTTTCCTTTAGAATTCTCTGATATAATTCAGAATGCATTGTTCCATCAATGATGGCAATGATCAATGATGGTCCATCCAGGACCAGATGCAGCAAAACAGACCCAAACCATGATACTACCAGCACCATGTTTCACAGATGGAAAAATGTTCTTATGATGGAATGCAGTGTTTTCCTTTCTCCAAACATAATACTTTTCTTTTAAATCAAAAAGTTCTATTTTGATCTCATCCATCCAAAAAACGCTCTTCCAATAACCTTCTGGCTTGGTCACATGATCTTTAACAAACTGCAGACAAACAGCAATGTTCTTTTTGGAGAGCAGTGACTTTCTCTTTATAACCCTACCATTCACACCATTGTTGTTCAGTGTTCTGATGGTGGACTCATGAACATTAACATTAGCCAATGTGAGAGAGCCCTTCAGTTGCTTAGAAGTTACCCTGGGGTCCTTTGTGACCTCACCATCCATTACATGCCTTGCTCTTGGAGTGATCTTTGTTGGTCGACCCCTCCTGGGGAGGGTAACAATGGTCTTAAATTTCCTCCATTTCTACACAATCTGTCTGACTGTGGATTGGTGGAGTCTAAACTCTTTAGAGATGGTTTTGTAACCTTTTCCATCCTGATGATCATCAACAACTCTTTTTCTGAGGTCCTCAGAAATCTCCTTTTTTCATGCCATGATATACTTCCACAAACGTGTTTTAGGATGAGCCTACTTTGACTTTTGGTTTTTAAATTAAACAGGATGCCCCCTTACACATGATTGGCTCCCATTGATTAAAACACCTGACTAATTTCACTTGCAAATTAACTGCTAATTCTAGAGGTTCACATACTTTTACCATTCACCAATATGTAATATTGGATCATTTTCCTCAATAAATAAATGATCAAATATAATTGTATCTAATTTGTTTAACTAGGTTTTCTTTATCTACTTTTAGTACTTGTGTGAAAATTTGATGATGTTTTAGTTCATTCATATTTATGTAGAAATACTGAAAATTTTAAAGGGTTCACAAACTTCCAAGCACCACAGTATATTAACTCTTGCTCATTTTATTTGAATGATTTTCACCCAGCTACTAGTTTCATCTGTTTCACCGGTTCTTTCCCTGCCCTTCCACGCCCTTACAGTGGAGCAGATAAGGCAGGGGCCATAACAAGCTTGGTACGAAGATTATCCATATGGTTATGAACAGCCTTAACATCTATACACAGGTCTACATGGGTCAGTTTCAAACTATCCACCAAGGAGCTCAGAGATTGTAGATATTGGACTGAGTCTCTTGTTCCTCCGCTAACTTTAGCTGTCTCCTAGCCTTCTTACCCACACGTTTAGAAGAGGGACATAGAAGTTCCACATCAAAACCTCTTTTCTCTATGGACATAAACTAACACCAGGGCATTCAATTAAACCTCCACCATTAAGTATTCGTTGATTTCTGACTAACAGCTGAGATCATCCAAGATCCATCACCTTTTCCAGTAACCTCCAACAACTCTACCTGTTAATCCTGCCATTTATTCTCCAGCTCCAACTGCTTGTTGGATCTGTAATACTATGTACTCAGAAAACGATCAAAGTTTGAAGGTGAGCTCCAACTCAGCAGCTGACCGAGCAAGTTATTAAAAAAAAAAAAAAAAAAGCTGTAGATGGTTCCTCCCTGCTAGGCAAAATCCCCTGAGCCACCAGTGCCTTATAGAGCTAATCTTTAAATACTTTTTAAGTGGAATAAAAACCACTTAAAGTCTCAGTATGTTATAAAAATATGTGGCATATGAATGACTTATGATATTCATTTCTTTATTTTGTATGTTTATTTGACAAAATCTGGTTATAAACATACCGTGCGCTACGTCATAGCATCACATGATATGCTATCACGTGATCACATGACTCCAAACATGACGGACATAGCAAGCAATTCTGACAGATTCGTACATTTTATCGCTTATTTTGAAATACTTATTGAACATATCTAAAACACACTTGTTGTATTTGATATAAAACAAGACCGAAAATATCTTTTGAATCATCAATTACACTTTAAATGTTCTGTTCGCGACATGCGCCAATCATGTGATAAGGCACGGGATGATGGAAATGCCCATATTAACTGGTCAGTCTGACCATTTAGGAATCTCTGAGGGGTTTCCCCAATTTATTTCTTCTAAATACCAATCAAAATCGGACTGAATTATTCAGTGTGGACATCGGATCTAACTACGAGGTGTTAGATGTTTACCCTATATAATTTGATTGTAAAACATACTGGGACTTCAAAAAGGTTCCTGATCAACAGGTCGTCCAAACAGCATTCATCACATTACTCTAATGACAGATCAGTCATGAACTGACCTAGATCACACTTGGCCATTCTCTAAATGGAATAGGCTACAACAGGTTTCCAAAACTAGGTCACAAGGAAGTGTTACCAGATATCCTCAGTCCTAACTACATAACCAAGATCTAAGCTAATCCTTGACTAACTTTTCAGAGAATTGCTGAGATAAAGGCCACTTTAAGCACAGGCTCAAATACTGACATACTTGATGCACACCCCAGAGAGGAACCCAAACCCCCACTCAGGATTTCCTTCAAACACAAAAAGGCAAAAATAATAAACAAACTAGCTGTACTGAGGAAGAACTGGTGCTTAGTACAGTCCAGCTGTGACACCTCTAACTTAGTGTGGAGTTCAGTTAACACCAACAACCTGAACCTAACACGATGATCCCCCTTTTAAATAAGTGATCGTCAACCAGCCCCCCAAATTCTATTACATCTCAGTCTAGTGTTAAGATGATAGAACTAATGGGAAAGGGAGTAAACGAGAAAGAAAAAATCACGAGTGAGGTCACTGAAGAAGCACACGACGCAGAAACAGGAAACGACCAGAAACCACATCCATCAAAGACTAAGCAAAAAATGTACATATAAAAAAATCATGAACCAGCGATTATAAACCACGCTCAGCACGAATAATCAAGCCAATAGAACTAATCCAAAAATGTTAGGAACAAACAAAGCAAAATGAGCATGGAGCAAGTTAAATACAAAGCTCCTCAACTACTATAGCACAACATTAACAAAAAGATGATGTTTGTAACCATAAATCCATAAATAAACAGAGCAGTGAGACACGGACACGGTAAGACTGTAAAAAAATGAACTGTAAACATTTAGATAAAACCTTATAATCCATACATAGTGATAAGATCTTTAAAAGCCAGGCCTCCATTTTAGGAAGGAAGGCAGCTTCTTGTCCCAAAAAGACCCTCAGACCACATCATGGAAGTTCTGACCAAACAAACTCCAAAAGCTCTTATAAGATTCTGACAAAAAAAGCCATCAATACCTGGAAAAATCGGGTTCTATTCTCCACTGAGCCCCAAAAAATCTGAACTTTATTACAGGATTATTCTTTAATAATCCAGTTTAAACATACTTAAATATGTAAAGGAGATTGAGAGATCATCTGTAGAACCTATAGGATTGATCTCACATCATTAGCCTGCTACAATATTTTTTGGAGACATAAAATCAGTCCAGTCTTGCAGTACTAATAATTATTTGACATCTTTATCCAGGTGTGCTGTCTGACGTTAATGTTTGTAACTATCCATATGTCTGATAAAGATGATGCTGAGGGTGTGTTGCTTTATTCCTGAGCGAGCTGTCCCATAATCTACTGTACAACTCCAGTGCCCATAATACTAAAACCATCTCCATCATGGTTTTAAGGTGCTGTAAGATCTCAGTATGCCCATGTCCAGTATTCGGGTAATACACAGTGCCTTACAAAAGTATTCAAACCCTTCAAACTTTTTCACAATTTTTTCACGTTACATCCACAAACTTAAATGTATTTTATGTGATAGAACAACACAAAGTAGGAAGTGTGTGTGAAGTGAAAACCTGTTAGGGGCTGCAAAAGACTTAAGACTGGGGAGGAGGGTCAACTTCCAGCAGCACAATGACCCTAACCATACAGCCAGAGCTACAATGGAATGGTTTAGATCAAAGCATATTCATATGTTAGAATGGCCCAATCAAAGTCCAGACATAAATCCCATTAAGAATCAGTGACAAGAAATTACTATTCACAGATTCTCTCCATCCAATCTGACTGAGATTGAGCTACTTTACAAAGAAGAATGGGAGAAGATTTCAGCCTCTATATGTTAATTTGGATGAGAAGACAATAGTCACCCCTGCAGAAGCATTCGTACCATGACTAAACTAACACCGCCTCTCCTACATCTTCCATTTAACCTCATCATAGTCAACAAGAATCTCCAGAAGGAAGAACACCTCGTGAAACTTCCTCTGATACTAAAGCTCACTTCTCACCATTAATATTGTGAGAACCGATTTTCAGACATGCCATAGAGAAAAGAGGGGAAAAAAAATAAACAGAAGTGTGAATGCGCGTGATTGAACTCCCTTGTGCCGCAAGATCCTTTATGTTTTGATTTGTTTTTTGTTTTTCTATTATTTTAAATCATAACCATTTAAGTTAAAGCAATATAACAGTTTGTCATTTCTTTTTTTTCCCTTATGCAGTTTAAGAACCAATTTTTTTTAGTATCTATCTTTTTTGCTGACTCAACTCAGATGCAGTTGCAGTTTTTCCCCTACAGCCTTACAGACTCTGTAAAGAAATCCATAATATTATCTAACTTCACAAAGGTTTCACGAAGAAAATCATTTATCCGCTGCACAGCCCAGCTATCTCTATAGCACTGTCCTCCCATCTCACACCAGCCTCTCCCAAAAACATCTAAACCATCATACTGTCCTGTGTGAGGGTGGAAACTGTCTGCTCCATCCACAGCACCAGCTTCCATAACCCTAATCACCATCCACATCAAGCATCTTCAGTTTCATCACCCTCCTTAAAACTACAATCAGATTATTAAAGACCATTAATCAATACCATAATACACATGATCAGAAACACCAACAGCAGCTTCATCACCTTTATACAGAATCATATTCATATTCTGAGACACCAACAGCAGTTTAATCACTATTATACACAATTACCTTTATACTTTCAATGCTGATGTGTTTATATTCTCACATGCTCTAATGTGCCATCTGGTTGGTTACTTTTTAAATATTTAATGATCTTGGGCTACACTAAAACCAGGTATTATAATAATAATAATAATAATAATAATAATAATAATAATAACAACAACAATAATAATAATAATGAATGATGTTCGTGATGTTTAAGAAAGTATCATACAGGTACATCTAAAAAATTTGAATATCATGAAAAGTTCAGTATCATTTATCTCTCATTTCAGAAAGTGAAACATTGTAACTTTAACATCAGCCTTTTCAGATACAAAACCTTTGTCGAGATATAGCTAAAAACCATCTCACTGTAAAATGTATCCTGAGCTTCTATTTCTCTCTCACTCACTGAAAGAAAAACTATATTTTATGTGACAGTACAAATTAATGTTCTTCTCACTCCAGTCATTTCTAGTCTCTTTGTATCTAATAAATTAAAAGTGTATGGTTTGATAATCAGATAATCCAAAGTGACTGACCTGCTCTACCAACATGCCTGCAAGGTTTCGGAAAATCTCATTGAGATCATAGATGGACTGAACAATTTGGCGGATTTCACGTTCTCGGTCTTCCACCATCACTTTGTTCTGATTAACTAAGGCAAGCTGGTCATCTGTGAAACCCTAAAAATGAAGGAAAGTACATCATGTCATGAAAAGAGAATACAGAAAAAAACTATACTGTACAAACAATTAAGAAAATGATTTGATTATCCTTCTCACTGTGTCATATAGTGCTACGCCTTCGTCCTCCTCCATCAAAGGCAGGGAGTCAAAAAAATGCTGAGATCTTTCTTCACGATTCTTCATACCTAAGGTGGATGACAATAATGACTGAGACGTCCCTAATAGAGCCGACTACCTTACATACCATACAAATTGTCTCACAAAAAGAGTACAATCATCAAAAATTACATTAGGGGTTAATTTTTGTCCCTTGTGGTGACACAGAGCCCTTGGACATGTACAGTCATTACACACTGACTGATAGTATGACCATATGACATATCACAGGTATCTCAGTCAAAGAAGAACTCCAAGTCCGCATCCAAAAGAAGAACTCGAACTACACGTTCAAAAGAAGAATTCGAAGTACGCGTCCAAAAGAAGAACTCGAAGTACGCGTACACGTATGATGTTAAAGCAAACAAACTGGAGATTTATTTCACATCATTTCAAATTGGCCAACCTCTGGATAAGGACGTTTGCTAAATGACAAATGTAAACCTGCAAATTCAAGAACTTCCTTCACACGATGGCCTTTGGCACACCCAAATGCAATCACTCCTTTTTGCCCATTATTACATCACATCTACATTTGAACCCATTTACCACACCTCGAAAGACACTGTATCATTGCACTGTACCACCTTTTCTCAATCGATGAATCCCATCACACACCCTACAGGTACATATAGTCTGATAACGTTTGTTCAACAGCACCTGCAGGAGCCCAAAATTTCTACCATCTTAAACACGCAGGGTTACTAACGTTTTTATCAGGTGAGTATTTTTTATTTGTTTTAAAATAAACGGAGCACTGAATTGCACACTGTGTATTTACTTACGTTTTAAGTAATTGGATTGTATGTGTCTGAAGTCTGTTGAGAGTTCTTGAAGACTTTGAGCCAAAGAGGAGACAATGTTTCTAAGAAGTCTTCCCTCCTGTTCTCTACAACAACCAGAGCGAGTCTGTAGTCCTATTACAGCCCGCTGACACCGATGGAACAGCTACACACACAAAGACATAAGATACATCATCTTATAGTAGTAATAATAATAATAATAATAATAATAATAATACTACATCATATTATAATAATAATAATAATAATAATAATAAAAATAATACATCTTATAATAATAATAATACATCTTATTATTATTATTATTATTATTATTATTATTATTATAAGATGTATTATTATTATTATTATTATAAGATGATGTATTATTATTATTGTAAGATGTATTATTGTTATTATTATTATTATTATTATTATTATTATTATAAGATGATGTATTATTATTATTATTGTAAGATGTATTATTGTTATTATTATTATTATTATTATTATAAGATGATTTATTATTATTATAAGATGTATCATTATTATTATTTTTATTATTATTATAAGATGTATCATTATTATTATTTTTATTATTATTATAAGATGTATCATTATTATTATTATTATTATTATAAGATGTATTATCATTATAAGACGATGTATTATTATTATAAGATGTATTATTATTATAAGAAATATTATTATTATTATTATTATTATAAGATGTATTATTATTATTATTATCATGATTATAAGATGTATTATCATTATAAGACGATGTATTATTATTATTATTAGAAGATGTATTATTATTATTATTATTATAAGATGTATTATTATTATAATACGATGTATTATTATACGATGTATTATTATTATAAGATGATGTATTATTATTATTATTATTATTATAAGATGTATTATTATTATTATTATAAGATGATGTATTATAATAATAATAATAATAATAATACATCATCTTATAATAATAATAATAATAATAATACATCATCTTATAATAATAATACATCGTCTTATAATAATAATAATACATCGTATAATACATCGTATTATAATAATAATACATCTTATAATAATAATAATAATAATAATAATACATCTTATAATAATAATAATACATCTTATAATAATAATACATCGTCTTATAATAATAATAATAATAATACATCGTATAATAATACATCGTATTATAATAATAATACATCTTATAATAATAATAATAACATTAATAATAATAATAATAACAATACATCTTATAATATTAATAATAATAATAATAATAATAATAATAATAAATCTTATAATAATAATACATCTTATAATAATAATAATACATCATATAATAATAATAATAATAATAATGATACATCGTATAATAATAATAAAAAAATAATAATAATACATCTTATAATAATAATAAATCATCTTATAATAATAATAATAATAATAACAACAATAATACATCTTACAATAATAATAATACATCTTATTATTATTATTATTATTATTATAAGATGTATTATTATTGTAAGATGTATTATTGTTATTATTATTATTATTATTATTATTATAACAATAATACATCTTACAATAATAATACATCATCTTATAATAATAATAATAATAAATCATCTTAATAATAATAAATCTTATTATAATAATAATACATCATATAATAATAATAATAATAATAATACATCTTATAATAATAATACATCATCTTATAATAATACTAATAATACATCATCTTATAATAATACTAATAATAATACAACATCACCTTATAATAATAATAATAATAATAATACATCATCTTCTAACAATAATAATAATAATAATAATAATAACAAATCATCTTCTAATAATAATAATAATAATAATAATAATAATAATAATAATAAATCATCTTATTATAATAATAATTAATCATCTTATAATAATACATCTTATAATAATAATAATAATAACAAATCATCTTATAATAATAATAATAATAATAATAATAATAATAATAATAAATCATCTCATTAATAAGAACGGGTCTATAATACTAACAGTAAAAAATAAGAAATAAAATATTTGGAACTTTGAACGTCAGAGTATTTATATCTTCACATCCTTAGCTCGTGTGTGTGTGTGTGTGTGTGTGTGTGTGTGTGTGTGTGTGTGTGTGTGTGTTTTAACCTGTGTTATTTCTTGTGTAGTGATCTCTATGGTGTGTTCCTCCTTGCTGCTATCATCCAATGTCGGCCTGTTCATATGTTTATCATGAAGACTTGCAAGCTCCTTCATCTTCTGACGTATACGTGAGATCTCATACTGAATCTACAGGGAAAAGAAGCAGCATTAAATATAGAAAACATCTATTTTTGTTAGACTCAATAGTTGGTATATTTCTTATTATTATCTAGTAAACTTATTTTTCCACCCAGAAGTTAATGATTGTGCAAAAGCTGTGGTAAATTACCACTGCCAAGAACATAAATACTGGGCTAAAAAGATCTGACCTAAAATTGCTCTCTGGTTTCCTAAAACTAACTTACATGGACGCAAAATATTTCTCTTATCTCAGTGAAATGGCTACTTCAGTTACTAAATATAACTAACTATACATATTTTCTATAACAAAAACAACTGTGTGATTAGACAGTGAATAACCTATAGTAGTCTTTTTAAACAAAAGAACTGTCTCAAACAAACTTTATAGGTAAAACATCAAATAAGCTAGTCTAGAGTGACAGTGGAAAGGAAAAACACTACAGTGTTGCTTGAAAGTTTATGAATCC
Organism: Loricariichthys derbyi; assembly: GCA_033118015.1. Taxonomy (NCBI): domain Eukaryota; kingdom Metazoa; phylum Chordata; class Actinopteri; order Siluriformes; family Loricariidae; genus Loricariichthys; species Loricariichthys derbyi. The sequence goes on from JAVSBU010230638.1 coordinate 9,682, forward strand.
TTTAAAATTTTTCTATATGTCTGCATAAATGTTTGTTTTTTCTGTTCCCAGACTGTACTCTTTTAGGAGCATAATCTGGGGGGGGTTTATTTTATGTAATTCTGCATTCTGTATTATTCCTTATCCCTGTCTTACTGTCCTGTGTCCCCCCCCTATGTCATACTGTATGTATATGGACAGGGTGATGGTTAATTTCACTGGTACATCATAATCATCACCATCATCATCATCATCATAATTATCATCAAATGTGACCTAAAACATCAGGTTTTCACACGAATAAAAGTAGATAAATGTAACATAGTTAAACAAATGAGATATAAATATTATACTTGATCATTTATTTATTAAGGAAAATGATCCAATATTCCATATTAGTGAGTGTATAAAGTATGTGAACCTTATCTTTCAGTATCTGGTGTGCCCCCCTGTGCAGTAATAACTGTAACTAAACGTTTGTGGTGATCAGAGTTAGCATTAGAGTTACTCTAACCTTAACCCTAACATTAGCCAATGTGAGAGAGGCCTTCAGTTCCTTAGAAGTTACCCTGGGGTCCTTTGTGATCTCACCAACTATGACACACCTTGCTCTTGGAGTGATCTTTGTTGGTTGCTCACTCCTGGGGAGGGTAACAATGGTCTTAAATTTCCTCCCTTTGAACACAATCTGTCTGACTGTGAATTACTGGAGTCCAAACTCTTTAGAGATGGTTTTGTAACCTTTTCCAGCCTGATGAGCATCAATAACTTTTTCTGAGGACCTCAGTAATCTCCTTTGTTTGTGCCATGATCCCATGGATTGAAAACATTGACATTTATGCCATTTAGCAGGCGCCCTTATCCAGAATGACTTAATTTATACATTCTTCATTCTTACAATCCAAATAATTGTGGTTCAAGGGCCTTGCTCAAGGACCCAACATCAGTGACAACTTGAAGAGGGATTTGAACCCTGGACCTTCTGGTCTATAGTCCCTTAACTGCTAGGTCATCACAGTCCCAAACACCTGACTCTAATTTCACTTACAAATTAACTGCTAATCCTAGAGGTTCACATACTTTTTCCACTCACTAATATGTAATATTGGATAATTTTCCTCAATAATTAAATGACCAAGTATAAAAGCTTTGTTTAATCAGAAGGAAGAATCACCAGACTCTGCTGTCATCACCTCTTTTGTGGAAGGACAAATAAGCAGTTAATGGTTATTTCATCCCATTATTCAATGAGGACATGCAGTTTCACTGGAGACAATTGGAATGATATGAAAAACTCATAGATTCTCAAAATACTACAACTTTATTCTCAAAATGTTACACAGTTGTTCTCAAAATCCACCAAAACTTTTCCTCCAGTGGCCCTAAAACCCCATCGTATAATCCAAACACTTTATAGATTACGCTTTACGGAAGAAAGTCAGTTGGCAATAACAATCACAAAAAGGTAAATCTCTCACCCCCACCTGTTACAATCACACAATTAAATGCCTAATTTTACCTAGCTTAGAGCTTTAGATACGACACCTATAGAGTTACACATTAAATGCCGTTTAAAGAGCTAATAAATAGACAGCTCATTGGTTTACCTCATCCACACCCTCTACCCATTTTGGTGAGGGCCTTTTAGAGGCGCAGATGGAAGCTTCTGGGTCGAAATTAATTCCAGATACTAGAGCCATCCGGTCATCTGTCAGCTATTTAAAAAAAGACAGAAAAGAGCCATTTAGAGCAAAATGTCATAAATCATTAGCTTTATTATCAGCTTTAATGAGCCTAGTATTTTAACATTAATAAGATTTTAAATCACTCCCCTTGTGATGTAAAATTATCAAATACCTCGTCATACTCCTAACGTGATTGGCAGAGCCCAGTGGAGTCCCGTCCAATCAGGAATAAGAAAGGGAAAGGACAGGTGAAGACAAGAGTGACAGCAGATGAACTAAATGAAATCAGTATAAACAATACATACAGACAGTATCAGCATTATTTGAGCTGACTGTACTTACATGTGCACAATTATGATTTATTATACACTGCCTGACCAAAAAATAAATAAATAAAAATAAATAAGTCTCCACCTGTGGGGGTGGAGCTATGATCTGGAGTTCTACTGCAGTTCTTGGTCAGGTTTGGGTTCATTAACATTATGAGCCCAAAGAATGAGATCAGCTGATACCTGAATATACTGAACCACCAGGTTATTCCATCA
>JAVSBU010230745.1:0-11890 GCA_033118015.1 Loricariichthys derbyi
TGTAAGGGACAGAACTGTGTATTAATCCCCGTTTCCTGACGTGTTCCGGATGCTACGGCGTCAAAACATCGTTTTATATTCGGCAGATTTAGCGGCGTTTTATGGCGATCAAAAAGCCGGCCAGTTTGCTCCACCCCTTTCTACCGCAAAAACAACCGGAACTACCGCGAACTTCGGTCTATGTACTAATCGCCGAATAAACCAGCTATGTGTAAAGGGGGCCTAAGAGTGAAACTGGACGTATCTTAGACATCACAGGTTTGTCTTTCCCATGTTGACAATGTTTGAGTGCTGTTCACTTGTTTGGGGAGGGACTTTAGATAGAAAAGGAGGAAAAAAACAGATAATTATTCCAAGCATGTGAAGCTCATTGTTTTTAATACCTCAATTACTTCTTAATACTTAAGGGAACCAAACAGAATTCTGGTGATAGGAGGGGTTGAATAATAATTGACCATCTGGTAAATGTAGCAAATTTGTAAAAAATAAAAAACAGAGAAATAACATCTTTAGCTGCACTGCATTTCACACATCAAGGTCCATCTACAGTCGAAATTTCATAATGCTAAGTTAACTCCAATATACTCCAAGTTGAATACTACTTGGAGGCACTGTATATTAAAACGAAACCTATCCTTTTAAGGAAATGTCATGTTTTAAGCATGCAGTTGTTACATTCTAAACTAAAAGTTTTTAGTTATTAACATTGTAGTCATTTATACACAGCGACCCAGCCACGACATGATTCTACATTCGTTGTTCATTTTTCCAGCTGCACTTACAACGTAGCTCCATTTTGGAGTTCTACAATTAAAGATGTAGACATGTAAAGATGTAAAAAAAATTCACCCTGTTCTTAAGTTTTCAGGACTGGTGGAGATCCATCACAGATCAGATACTATTAAGATAGTGGATCAGCACTGCAGTGACACTGATGTGGTGGTGATGTGATACGGGGTGTTTTACTGGTACGAGTGAATCGGACACAGTAGTGTTGCTGGAGTTTTTAAACACACTTCACTCATTGTCCACTTTATTAGAGACATACTTATGATTGCTCCAACATAAAGTCAGAGACAGTAGCTCATCTGTTTTTGCAGAGTTTGTGTTAGTCATGCTCTAGTCCTTCATCAGTGCTCACAGAATGCTGCCTGCATGATACTGGTAGCTGGACATTTTTGGTAGCTTGAATATTATCAGGCCAGTTCCCAGTCCCAGATGTTACTATGGTGTTTAAAAACTCCAGCAGCACCGCTGTGTCTGTTAAACTTATACCAGAGCAACACACCACCAACATCTCACAGTAGTGCTGAGATGCCAATGTGCTCTTGAGAATTTTCAGTGCAGTAGAAAGTTTTTGTAGTCTGTGTATAGGTATCCACAATGGCTTGACTTATGATATTTTGACTTTACAACTGTACTGAGAAATTCAGTACTGCATGACATAGGGTGTCCTGTAGTGACAGTGATGAGCACTAGAAAAGATAGTGAGGAAAAGCCTGTATATATGGTCTTTGTAAAATAATTCACCTTCTGTCAAATTTCTCCTCTGTTCACATTCAGAAAGCACCAGAGGGAAGAATCCCTCAGTAAAGCACAGTCTGCAGAGTCCACGTGTGGCACAACTTCCACTTCTACCACCGCCTCCTTAACCACCACTCCTGCCTCAGCCCCCTCGAAAAACATTAAGAAGAAGTTTGGTGACTTTTTTGCCTTTAAGAAGGTCCGTGCAGGCCGAGGAGCCAAGGGTGAGGGTGGCCCAGAAGGAAAAGTAAAAAAGACTTCAATAGCAGACCTCATCCGACCCCTCCGGGAAGCAGCACGAGCCGAGAAAGAGCGTGAGAAAGAAAAGGATAGAGAAAAAGAGAGAGAGCGAGAGAAAGAAAAAGAAAAGCAGAAGGAGAAATTGGAAGAGGAGAGCATCACTAATGCACCCATCACTAGTCCCACCATCAGAGATTCATCTTCAATAGTACCAGATGTAAATGACAAAATGGCACCCCAAGCTCCCTCACCTCCCTTCACACCGGTTCTTGTCCCTTTATGTACCCCTGCTTCCACCCCCACCCCTCCTGCTCCCTCACCTGCCAAAACTGAAGAGGTCCCAATACTGTCACCCACTGCACCTCCAACCCTCACAAAAACCCCAAGCCCAGTAACCGCTGTGTCACCACTTGAGGGGGAGAAGAGCTGGACCTTGGAAAAAAGCCGGACCCCTGATGGGGAAAGAAGACCGAAGCCTACACGCCGCTCACTTCGAGAGGGCAAATCTCAGTCCCTCATCTTACTTACAGGGCTGGAGCAAGGGCAAGATGCTGCTGTCGCAAAGGTGAGAGAACCATTTGTTGACATGTAATGAATGAATTAGGACTATGTCTCACCCACAAAGACTTAAGTGGTTCAGAGTTGCCACTAGCCTCTTGGTAGCTTCACTGATCAATATCATCCAAACTCAGTCATGCAGTTTAGAGGGATAGCTCGTTCAAGGTGGTGCCATACACTTTCTGGATTGTGATGATGCTCTGCACGGTACCCTAAACATAGAATAAAGACTCTAACATCTTTTTTGTATCCTTGGCCTAACTTGTGATTTTACATAACCTTATTCCAGAGCCCCTTTAAAAGCTTATTTTCAAGCATGGTGAATTCTTTGTTGTACCGTGCACTTCTGGTAGAGGAACGATCAAGGAAGAGTGGTTTTATTCTGATCTATAGTAATTGAAACCCCTACAATTGATGTTGGGTGAAGGCCAATTAGCGTGGTTTCAATTGTTGTACATGAGCAAGATTGCACTAAAGGTACTCTTGTCCAAACCAGCTACAATATTTTAGGTTTATAATGTAATATAATTGGCAAACATATATCTATACAATATATAACATTTGAGGAGTTCTTTTCAGCTTGGAGATGGAAGGTGTTTGAGAACCATCCACATACCCACATTTTCTCCGGGTACTCGGGTTTCCTCCCACATTCCGAAGACATGTATGTTAGATTAACTGGTGTATCCAAAACGTCCTTAGTGTGCTCTATGATGGTTTGGCATTCGATCTAGGGTTGTTCCTGCCTTGCACCTTGTATCACCTGATAGACACCGGCTTTCCCGCAACTCGATAAGCCTTTAAGATAACGAATGAATAAATGAATGTTTTCTTCATACAGTCACAATGTGATTCACTTGCACTACAAAGAGTACAGTAAAGTGTATAGTACAAACTTTGAAACATATCCAGTCTCTTAAAATTGATCTCCCACACACAATAATGAGTAAATGTTGTTTTGAGATAGATATTTCAGCAAATAATGCTGCTTTTTATATCTCTAGTCATTATTACTATTGTCCTAGTCTTGTATTGCATTAGAAAATACTTGAACAATAAAATATCACATTGACAATATGACTAAGTAATTTAAATATTTTGTTTATAATGACATACAGACCTGGCATTCTGATGGCAGTGACAGTTTCATGGGCATAAATACTTACTTTGGAGGTGTAAACTAAGCATTGTGAGCAAATTACTGTATTTTCACGACTATAAGGCGCACTTTAAATCCTTAAATTTCATCAAAAATCGACAGTACGCCTTATAATCCGGTGGGCCTTATATATGGATTCTGGTTGTGCTTACTGATACCAATTTGAATCACTGCGGTGAGACACCACTAGATGGCAGTATAACACATTATATGCGATGCAAAAATCTATCAAAATGTTTTAGAATGGTTTTGGTAAGCAACAAAGCTGAAGTGCTTGTTCTAGGGGCATTACGGTAACCATAGTCCGGGTGTTTGTTATGAACTCAAAATGGCGCCCATTAACAGACTTGCATAATAGAACATGGAAATAAAGCAGCTGTGAGAAATTTCAGTATTAATTAATCAATGGTGTGGAAGTGGAGAAAAACTGAAAAAGAAGATGATTTGTGCCAAACACCAAGATTAAACAGAGAAGACCAAACGCTATGAGTTTCAGAGAGAACCAAACCTGATGGCCACAGTTAGAGGACGTTATTAAACAGAGAACAGCAGGTAGAAGCGTCTCTACAGTCTCTATTCAAACTTTTATGAAGGACTGAATCATCACTAAACAGAAAGTAATAGCAATGAGACTCGGTTAATGAGAGAGATCTGGACATGCTTGCTGCTGAAATCACTCCACTGTTTACATCAGACACTGAGAATGACAGATTTAATGGATTTATGGAGGAGGAATGAACTGAAAAGGTGAATGTATTGTTTTTTTTACTTTATCTTACAACTGAACAATGTTTAGAGTTTATGTGAATGAGTTGATTAAAGTACAACTTATTTGACTGTTTTGTTTCTCTGAATACGCCTTATAATCCAGTGTGCCTTATATATGGAATTAGATCCATTCACTGATGCTGCGTATTATAATCCGGTGTGCCTTATAGTCGTGAAAATATGGTAGATTTTGTGGGTAATCCACTGTGTGGTGCACTTTGAACTACACATTCTGAGAAATGCACTTTTATGTTGATTCGAAAAATGTACAAAAGCGTCTGAGAAAAACTGAAAAACCATTTGGTCCATAATAGAGCAGATGATGAGTATCAAATTAAAATAGATGGTCTTGATAGATGGTTAGATGGATGAATGATTGGAAGGATGGAAGCTTGGATATACACAAGTTTACACAAGTTTCTCTCACAATATAAAGCTTGATTTCATGTCAACAATATAGCCATGTATTTAGTGTTGTTTGTAACAAGGTAGTTCCTCTCATACCTGCTGTATCGTTTTAGAAACACTCTTCTGAAAGCTCCTCCAGCTTTGAGCAACGGCTCCATGTTATGCTTCATCGCATGGGGGTTGCCAAGACACCTCCCTTTGACTCCAAAAAGAGCCAGGTAGGGTTTGAATGTGTAACATTTTTTTGTGGTCAATGACAAATAAGGGTTTGAAAATGGTAATTTTAAAAGTCTTATTACACAGTGTAAATAGTGTATATACAGTATTTGTTTTTAGATGATTTATACAATATTATGTCTACAATAACCCACTTAATCTATGCTAACCACCTTACAATAGGTGTGGAAATTCTACGTTTTCATTGCAAAACAATGGACACTTGGATTTTTTGTTATAATGCAGTATATTGCTATTTCCCTTTAAAATCATCAAACATCAAATTATATGTTCTTAGTTTTGTTCTTGTTGTTTTTATTATTGTTGTGCTGCATAACATTTTGACATGACACAACAGCTGTAGGTTTTAGTTATGTCGTTGTCTCCTTCTGTCTCGGTAGACAATAGACTGCGCAGTGTCTTATTTGCTACATATTATTTTTAAGGTTGTTTGCCAATCTGATTTGGTTGGACATGTATACTCACCATGCAAAAGTGAGTCACCTGAAACGTGCCTAGCAGCATGTGATTCAAATTCTGAGGAAAATTTCCTGTAGACTAAGATTTTTGGCACTGCTACACCTATATGCATTCACTCCTTTTTTTGCAAATCATTAACATCTGCTTTGCGACCCATTACCAACACTTGAAACAAGGCATTCATTGCTCTGAACCACTTATTCTCAATCTATGATTTCTGTCACGTGCAGTGCCTTCTGCAGGTGCCTGAAGTTATTAGAACCTTAAGCATGCAAGATGACTCATTTTTGTCCAGGGAGTAAATATGTCAAATTTACCCTTTTAAATAGCCTAGTTTATATACAAATATGATTGCAACATCAGAATATTGTCAGTGTTGGAAAGCAAAAATGCCTGCAATTAATTTTCTTTTGATGTACTGAAAAACTATTAATATAGAAAAGGTATTGTAGATTAGAAAGATGCATGTTGTGTGTTTATTTAATACATTTAATGGTAAATTTTGGAATTTCAGATAACTTCATGTTATATTGTTAACCCATTTATTGAAACAAAATGAAACATGCTTCCATTTGAGTCATATTTTTCTTTGTGCTAAATCATTTCTTTATAGTGTTGGTCAAAAATTATTGTGTAATTTGGGGTAGATAACAGAGAACTTCAGTTTCATTTTTATTGCAACCACAATATCATCAGCATCTCTTAATATATCAAGCTAAATATTTGTCTTGCTGAATGAGGGATTATAAAGCAACTAATATTTCAATTCGTCTTCTTACAGAGCAAAGACGAAGATCTTCGAAAAGCTAACTCAGAGGGTAAGGCCCTTCTGTTATACTTTGTTTTCCTTATTTTTCACAGTATGATATTTTGCAACTACGTATCTATACAGTTGGACATTTTAGCTGTATCTATGCTACATTTGCAGACCTGTATGACTGTATGGCAGTGTCCCTACTTGAGCTGTATAGAAGGATAAATCTTATCTCTAGGACTGTAGAGTTGGATGATCTAAGTTGTCTAGTGTCATATGGAGAGAATAATTAATTTGTATGAATGCTTGAGCAACTGTATGGTAGTGGCGAACCTTACCTACTAAAGCCAATCCTTCAGTTTTGCAGAAATACTACTTAATTAAATAAATAAACAGAGTGCAGCCTATGCAGGTATGGATGCATACATTTAAAATAGTCATTATGTGTTTACATACAAACATAGTCTGTAGTTTTTTATTTTTAAATTGTAAATTCAAACAGATTCATGCAAAAAGTAAAAACATCTGGAATAGAACGGTAAGATTCAAACACATCGCATAGTCAAGTCAAATGGCTCAATGTCTGAATAATTGCGATAACTGAAACAACACATCAATAACAAAAGCATCATCAAGCATCAGCTTACAACAAGTTACAAACCACTCTTTCACTTACAAATCATAATAATTGAGCCTAACCTTTAAGGATTGCCAACTTAGATTTTAAAAATGGTAGGGCATTCACCACAATAATTTGAATGTCCTTTTTATTTATTATTTGTTGTGAATTGATCAATAGCATCATCAAGTTTTATCTTTGAGTTCCAGAAGAACTGCTCTCTCCACTGAGATCAGTGCCATCCTGTCACGTTTTTGTGATGCAACTGGGATTTTGAGTCCATAGGTGTTTTCAAGCATTAACAAACAAAACAGATTTTCCTTAATAATTATGTTGACATTTAAACAGACATGTAAGGCTTTCTTGCAGCTCTTTGAACTCCTAACTGTTCACAGGTCTAGCTTTGTTTTATTACCCACCTACAGCACTGTGTAAAAGTCTTAGGCAAAAATTAGATTTGTTGTTTAAGCAATGGTATAATGACTGCTAATACCAGAAATTTGTGAGAGATGATAAAAAACTGAATAAAAATCAGAAGAAACAACCTCTGTAGGCTTCTAATTCTATAACCTGCCTGTCGTGAGTTGGGGGGTAATAGAGAGGACTCACACACAGGACTGCTTCATGAACACTGGTAGATTTATTAACTCATAGTAGAAAATAACTGAAAAAGCCAAAACCAAAGACTAAAGAACCAAGAAGAAAACCAAAATAAAACGCTTTACCGGCCAATCTCCAGTTCGACTGAAGTTAGGACGCACTAGACGACGAGGACACGTCCAGTGGCTGTCGGCGGGCCCGATCAGCCAGGTAGGGACGAAGGGGGGAGGTAAGATAGCTGGCATAGGGACAGCCCCTGAGGTGGTACCCAGCCTGTGGGTTACCTCATTCGCTGGTGGCTCCACTACGTGGACCTTTTACGTGCAGACGGCACTGGCGTGGCCACATCGGGGGGCATTACTTAAGCTGCTGCCATGTGGTTCCGCTCCACCTGGTCGCGGTACCAGACGACCACGCGGGGCACAGAGGGATAAAACTGTTCCTACTCTAACAGCCTAAATCCTATCTAAATCCTATCCTATCCTATCTTAAATCCTATCTCCTGGCTCTACTTGATGCCAGCTCACCGCTATTACCAACAGGTGTGCAACAGCACTGCGCCGCTAGAGGGCAATAAAGCCTCAGCAAACACGACGCAGCCGCCCTTACGGACCTTGAAAGAAGTTCCATGACTGGAAGCAGCAGGGCCCGTTACACTGCCCCTCAAATTTTTAACCCTTTCTCTTTCACACAAAACTTTCCAATAAATTCAAATGAATGGAGAGATTAAAGACAAGTAGTGTGATTCTTTGAAATGTAATAATAATACAATAACAGTATCATTTAAACTCAATATAATGAAATAACTGATAGTGCTGTTAGTAACCTGAAGAGTCATTCTCATTCTGACGAATGGGATTTAGAGCTGGCACTAAACTCTGCAATATAACACATATTTGGCAGTATTGACCTCTGATGGAGACCATACAAGTGCACTGAAGCAATTGGTGATCCATTGTGTGTCTGTAAGCAAGATGACATATGTCTTTTAGAATGGGAGTGCTCTGGGCTGCCCTTCTGACTCAGACTATACTGTTGTACGACAGTGATTTAGTGACCACCACAGCTCAGAGGTCAGTTATAACAATTAAGAGTCCATAGATGCTCTTAGCTGTCTGTGTGCTATGGTTATATGTGTACATTGGAAAAAATTAAGAAGGATAAACATTAAGAAATGAGAAATGTATTAAGAAAATGAATGCATCACTAGTAAACTATATATTTAAGTGTTATTACATATTTTAGTTTCAGAACAGATGATTTACACTGCCTGGCCAAAAAAGTTCACCATGTGGGCTGTTATGATCTGCGGTTGCTGCAGTTGGTCAGGTTTAGGTTCAACAACGTTATGAGCCCAAAGACTGAGTTCAGATGATACCTGAATATACTGAACTACCAGGTTATTACATCAGTGGATTTTTTTCTTCCCTGATGGCATGTGAACGCTGATAACCAGTTGTCCTTGAGTCACTGAGTGTACATTGAATTAAAAACTGCTAAAAGAAAAACAAGGATGATTTGGCATGTCCAGAAGTAGAATCACTGAAAAGATTAATAATATCTACATAATGTTTTTTAACATGTACATTTTATCATACATTTTATCATTCATGTGTATCCATTGACCATTTTATCAAGTACACTACTTTGTACACTTTTTAGGTACACAGTTACTGGCTGTAAACCATGTGTTGCTATGTCCAAATAGTCAGCCCCCCTTTACTATATCCATAAATCAAAAATGGCCACCATAGGACCACCTCTATCGAAATATAATTTGTGCACAGCAGTAACCCATAGATTAAAGCAGCATGCAAGGGTATGTTTATCAGGTGTAGCAGGGGTTTGAGCACCTCAGTATCACTGCTGAATTTAGAATACAGTACTGTCCAAACCAAAAATATCCACTGCTCCACTGTGCTTGTAATTGTGCATAACAAAAGAGACACACAGTGTACCTACACTATATGGTCATGTACATAATACTGTTTACATATTATTGTTGTGTTTTTTTTTTTTTTTTTTTTTTTTTTTTTTTTTGCTGTTTTTGTAGAATTATTTCTGGTATCACTATTACCATGCTGTGTGAAGTTTATGTTCTATTGCTGTCTTTATAAAGGACTTGTTTAATTTATTGCTCATGTTTGTGTCATGGGCTTGTTGTTTTTGAATTTTTTTTTATTTTAAAATACTTTACACAATCTCAATTGGGAACATGTCAGGACTACAGGCATGCCAATTCAGTACCTGACGAGTGGGGTTAACTGCACCGAGGGTGTGCTTTCCCTACACTATTACTTAAGCCCTAACCGTACCTCAAGCCTCCTGACTTTACATAACCATTCCTCTACAAAGGAGGGACTACCACTTGTTACCGTCTCACACGGATCGCCTAAGACCAGTACTGGTGAGTCCACCCTGCTATGCCATCTTTAAATGGCATTGTGAGTGCGGCGCTGTAAAATGGCTGGAAAAACAACTCACCTCACTCAGCTGTGCCACATAATGGGTGGAGCACACCAGTCCGGAATGTGCCTCGCATCAGACACAAAAATAAATCCCTGTGCCACTAACCTACTGCTGCATGCCTTGGCACTCCGCTCTGGAAGTGAGAACGATCAAGCTTCCGGGGCTTAAAAAGTGCTGCTTAAACCCATGTTCAGAAGCGTGGCTGCTTCTCCAGTTCTGTCCCCTGCTAGTTTTGGATCCTGACAGTCATGAAGGCAGCTTTTGTGCTAATATGTCAGTGTACTTTTCTGCATTAATTCTGTTATCACAGAAGTGTAAATGACCTTTGCCAAGGGCACTGACAAAATCTCATACAATGACACCCTGGCTTTGGACTTCTGAATGGTCCTCGGTGTTTTGGGTCATATGGTGTACATTTTTTCCAAAAATATCTAGAATACTGATTGGTACAATACACAATTCCACTATGTGATTGTCCATCCCATATTCCTTTGAGCCTGGAGAAGTCGACAGCAATCCTGAACATGGTTTCTGAGCATGGTTCTAAGTGGCATTTGTGATTGTAACCCTGTATCATAGTGCTTGACAAAGGTTTGCAAAAGTAATCCCTTGTGGTTATTTGAGCTATTGATGAATAACAGTTCTTTATGCAGTGCCATTTGAGGTATCAGAGATCATGGGTGTTTTTACATAATTCTTTCATAATTCTGGTATCACTATTTACCATGCTGAACCAGTGCATTCGCTGTTGTGAAGTTTATTTTCTGTTGCTGTTTTTAAACAGGACTTTAACAATATTTCCTGTTCATGTTAGGTGCAATATTGGATAGCAAGCCCGAGCCTCCACCCACCTACATGAAGCCTCGCACCATGTCCACTTCCTCAGGTGCTAAAACAAATTAGTTGGCATGAGTCTTTATTTGCTACTTTGCCTTTAAAATATGTTAAGCTCTGTGCAGAATAATTAAGACCTGTCTGTCACCCTTTAGATACCAGGCCAGTGCGTCCAGGTATCATAGAACGTCCACCACTCCCTGAGCGACCTGTGGGCCCTCTGCCCCCCAAGCCAACCCTCAAACCCACACTGATACCAGCTGGCGAGACTACTTCTGCTCTCAGAACCATCTCTACGATTCCCAGGCAGTCCAGCCCCTCTGTAGATGCTCTGTCAGAAGTTTCAGAGTGCAGAACGTACTCCCAGCCTCAAACAAAGGAGCCTCCGACCCCCTCTCCACGAAAAGAGATGGCTCCAGCCCCTTCACCACGTAGGATGCACAGCACAGACCCCCGGGAGAGAGCTGAGAAAGCACAATCAGTAACTGAAGGTATGTGGATATAGGATGTCATATGCAAGCACAATTTTGATTACAAAAAAATACCATTTGCAACCTCATTTTGATGCTACCATCACTCAACGAGCGAACTTTGAACTTTTAATGATTCCTGTTCTTTAAATAAAGAAAGATGACCACTCAAACTTGATTGTCATTCCATTGATTGAGAACACCTGACTATTTTCACCTTGAAATTAACTACTAATCCTAGAGGTTCTGTGCTCATTCTGTGCATGTGTTTGATGTAAGACCTTGTGGACATTGGTAAATACATACTAGCACATATCTGAGATCAATTCATTTTTGCGTGTCAACACCCATCATTTACAGTTAACTGAAGGAGACCCACTGTACTTTGCCACCAAATAAAGGCCCTGTCGTACATGTGCTCTCAGTCAATCGATAGAAGGATTTCTCCACAAGGGACATATGTCTAGAGCTCTCTTTCAAGGAGGACAATTATTGAGACACATGACAGTTTTTTTGGAGATATGACCATAACCTCCCATTCGTCAAACGAATACTTGTTGTACCCCTCATAATGACAGCAAGGCTGTTTCAAAAGTCTTGTGTGCTCACAGCAGACCCAACCAGTCATGGTGAGGTAAAAATCACCTATTACAGGGAAACTAACTTATGTGACTGTGATAACAAAAGCAAAGGAATGACACAGTTTTTAGAATTTGACCTGATATTAGTATAGTTGTCTGGGATACATTAGGATACATCCAGAGGTCTATTGTTTATATAATAGATATATA
>JAVSBU010230856.1:0-19145 GCA_033118015.1 Loricariichthys derbyi
TTTTATGAACATGAGAGTTCAGTATTCTTCCCAGTCACAGGATCCAAATCCCAGAAGACCTCTGAGGTGTAGCAGAATGTGAGATTTCCATTGTCTTATGGGTGTGACGAGTCGTATGAAAGTCCGATTATAAATATTTTATCTTTACAGATGTTCTTCCTCTGCTAATGTGGTTCTGCTTCCTCTTTTAGTTCTGCTTTTTGTTTAGACTTCCCATTCAATTATTCAAACCCCCCTAAAGGGGAAGCATTGCAAAATTAAACCTCTTCAATACAATATGAAGCCCATGTGACCATTTTCAAAAATATAAAATGAATTAATATCTGCTCGGCTGGGTGGTCGTATCTTGATATGGTTAGGCCGTTGCTGATGGCGGTGCCTCTGGCCTGCTGAGTAGCTCCCATCAGACACTTGCGTGCTCAAAGAAGCAGTTGGTGACCACAGGACATACAGGAGACAGTGGTTGATGTTGACACTGAAATTGGGCATTTGGGTGTTAAAATCTGACCCGCCTGCTTTTTTTTTTTTAGGGTGGGGAATTAATCTACAGCTGTAAAGACGATGCCAAGCAGCAGCCGGACCTGGACGACCTGGTTCAGCACCTGTGGTCGTACTTCTGCCACAGCAACGGCCTCTATAATGGGCACCAGTCCAGCAGGGCCGTGCTCAGCGAGTTCATCCAGGTGATCTGCAGCGCCCTCCTCAGCACTGGAGATCACAGTCGCTCTGGGGAGCAGCGGAAGGTGCAGCTGCTGGAGAACAGAGCGCGGTGTGAAGCCAATTTACTGCACAGAGATGTGCTGCTCAACGGTGAGACACCTTATAACCTCCTAAATGTCCTGTATGATGGCTTTAGAATGTATGCCTCAGCTTCCAGAAATGGACATTGGTAAAAATGGATGCAGAAGAGGAACTAGTCTAAAATAATTTAGCTATTGAGTGATTGCTGGTGTGCTTCATGTACCTAATAGAACAAGAACCTAATGGGGTGTGTGTGGTGATTGCAGGCTGTCAGGGTCTGCCCAAAGACTGCATCCTCGCTAAAATCCTTCAGGTCCAAATGCTGGACAACTTGGACATTGAAGGGATCTACTCACTGTACAAGAGAGTGGAGCAGTACCTCGAGGAGTTTCCTAACGAAAGGTAACCTGCAATGGTGTCCTATAAGCACTAGGTGGTGCCAGAGTATAACATGACGTATGTGCATAAGTGTTCAGTCTGTGACCTGTAGGTGGAGCAAGTGTGTTCATTCAAATGGCTGAAAACAAACTGACGCTGAATCTAACGTATTAAACGTTGTGGTTCAGGAGCAGGTTACAGATAGATGGTCCATACGATGAGAACTTCCTGCAGAAGTTGACCTGTCCGGCTGAAGATGATGGATCGATAGAATACGCGATTGGAAAGGTGAAGCTGTGGAATGTCTCTGCTCTTTAAAGTGTTTGAGGGGTTAAGTAACACGCGTACTGATTTCATCCTCTGGTTCTCTTAGATTCTTCAGTACAGAGTAGCGATGACGGCTAAGGACTGCTCAATTATGATCACATTCGCTCCATGTGGAGAAGATCAAAAGTGAGTCTTAAGACCAACAGACACACTGGGCTGATTGATGGATTATTTTCATCTCTTTTAGAGTAATGTGATATGCTCATATAATATTAGGCATTAGGTATTGATTCCTCTCACCTGTCTTTCATTTCTGCATTATAAACTGTATGCATGAAGTTTGAGTTAGGGGGGGTTTTATGTATTTATTTATTTTTTAAAACCTGAACACTTTCTTGGGTAGCTCGACCCTTAATCCATAATTGCTTAGATTGTAAGATTGAATCATTTATAAGTCACTCTGGATAAGGGTGTCTCCTAAATGCTGTTAATGTAATGGAAGCTCCTACAATGTGGCTTCATAATGAGTAGTAGTTTTAGGCTCCTAACTTAATTTAAATGGCTTTCGGTGGTTTTTTTTTCCACGCTCATTATCTGTACAGTAAACGATTTGCATGTGCGTTTTGCTTGCTTCCGTTTCCAGACTGCAGCCGAATTTGGAAATCCAGCCCACACAACCTCGCTTCATGTCTTCTGTCTCCATCCTGGATTTGGACCCCAAACCCTACGACAGCATCCCGCACCAGTACAAACTTGACTCCAAAATCGTGAACTACTACTTGAGGAGCACGAACTCCAGCAAGGAGCTTCCTCCACCCGGTGTTTACGCAGAGCGGCAGGACTGCACGCTGCTCTTTCACACTGTATGAACCATTTCCTCTCGTGCACGCTTCACTACTCAGCCATGCTGCTTCGTGTTGGGGAGGGAAGCGGTGTATCTCTGAGGATGTTTAATTTTAACCAGTTCTGCCTTGTTGTTAAACGGTGTGCCAAGTTCAGGCACTGGTGGAAAAGGCTATGGTACGAGACGTGCTGTCGGTGAAGCATGTTCACGTGGGGGCTGAGCTCAAACGGGCTGGAGGTGTTTCTGCTGAGCCGCTTCGTCCCAACAAGAAAAGGCACAGTTGTTTAGTCGTAGTATTTAGGTGGTGTTAGTTTTCTCTGATCAGAGAACAGAATGCAGATCAGTGGAATAATTTCCTTTAAAAGTACAATCTGCTACTTTGCCCCTGTAAACTTGCGTCTCCTTTAGTGGAGATAAGAGCATGCTGCTGGTAACGAGTTCCTTTAAATTGTAGTTTAGGTTGGTATAGGCTCTGGACAGTGTCAGGAATTCAGGCACACCAAACAGCATTTCATCCCTTCGGTAGTAAAGACATTTGAATGAAATAAAGCTGCTTTATGAAACTTTCCCCTCGTTCAAATCCTTACGCTGGTGAGGGCTGTGGGTGGGTCTGGACCCTCTTGCAGACTGCACTGGGAATGAACAGGTGGTCCTAGTTTGGTGTGTTCTGCAGTGCTAGAACCGTATGGATCATAGGACAGCTGTGGAGTTTTTAGTTTGTGTGGTGGTGAAGCAGGGGAAAACCACGCTTCCCAAACGGCACACCAGAGAAACAAAGGGACAGCACAGGGCTGGTAGGAATTAGTCCCAGACCGTGAGTTAGCATTTAATTTGCATCTCGGCCACTGCTGGTCAGATATGGAATTGCTTTTGTGTTGACTTAAGTTCAATTTTGGCTTTTTCCTTAGTACAGAAAAGCCTACAGGTCTTTACCTGTGAAATGGATCGTTCCATTGCATTGTAGCTTTAGAGAGCATGCTTATGGTGCAGGAACCAGGAAGGGAATTCTCCATAGGAATCCAAATCTTCATTGACGTTTTCTCAGAATCATGTATATTGAGAGAACAAGTACGTTACATACTACCCTCTTTACTTTGGGCTAGTATGCATAACATGCCATTAGGAAACGTTCCTTATTCAAAGTCCAGCTCCTCATAAGCTGCTAATTTGCTTCTCTAGCGGTGGTGAGATGGTGCTAAAGTTGGGATGGTTTGATTTTGGGGGAGGCGGCTCAGCAGTAGCACAGCCATGTTCACCTAACTGGTGCTCGTACTGTATAAGAAACGGCAGATCGACTTCTGCATGGAGAAGTGCCAAAAGTTTCTGAACCACAACTGTCTTGGTTTGGAGGCAAATGAACTTGAAGGTGAGACTTGAGATACAGCTGAATACTTGACATAAAACTACTACTCCATGATCTGAGCTTAGATCTGACATTAACAGGATTAACAATGAAGAAAGACAATGATCCTGAATTGTTCAGGAAGTCCTAACCTGACACCATTTGGGTAGAATTTCCTCAACATGCCTTTAAACTGAGGCTTAGTCCGTTCACTCCCAGCCGTGTGTGCTGTCGCTCATCATGTTTTAACCACTGCACACTGCTGCTGCTTTGCTTCCAAAGTCAGCTCTCATTCAGACTAACGCTGTTACTGTAGAGTTTAGATGTAGACTGGTGTTGTTGAAGTTGCAGGTTTGAGCCAGGCCAGTATACCCGTAATGAACCAGCGTACTGAAGTGGGTTGAACCTTTAATGGCTGGATCCTGGTGTTCTTTTTAGTGGGTACACCTTTGCCTGTGGTTTAGTAGAAGCTTCATGATTAAAGCACAGCACGAAAAGAAGATTAACACTAAACAGGGCCAGGTTTAATCAGTCACCATCTGCAGCTCGGATCTAAGAGTGAACCCATTCCTCAAACTGAAGTCTAAACCCTCGCAAACTGAGTCAGTTTATGGTGCCCTGCTCTGGACTAGCATCTGTATCAGAACACTTTCAACTGGTCCTATGGAATTTCTGTCGAACTGTTATGTATCTAAAAACACCTAAATGTTGACCTTGCTATGGACCTGTTCGGGGTACGTGCTCAGGAGAGACCTATGATGACCTTAAGCAGGATCAGAAGGGTCAAACATTTCAGAGGACCCATTTTTTCAGGCAGGGTTGGTCATGACTAGTCATGTGACATAGGGGGAGGCTGAAAGAGAAACTTGGGCTGTCCCACAAGTGATTTACTTAATACCCACTAAATATGTCTGGTGACATTAATTTTAACAAGATCTAATTTTTTCCTAAATATTGAGGCCCCCTGCTGGTAGCTGGAGGTTGAGTTACTGGTTGTCCCATTAAGTCCAGGTTATAAATTGTAGATGCTCAGAACATCTGTTTTCCCCTTTATTTGATCTATAACCATAAGGTTAATGAAGCAGGAGTAAGCATTTCCCATAGACCTGTTTGCTCTGTATGTTAATCAACCACAGATCTCATTTCAGTGCTGTGTTATTGTTACTAACGACTTGCTGATCTGAGGTAAAAGTTCTCTATCATTTCCTGATGCCTTATGGTCCGATATTTCAGCAGTGCAGAGGATTGGGGTGACTTTAATAAGGGAGATGGTTACGGTTCTCCTCATGTACCTCGTTAAATGTGAGACTGTGGTCCTTTATTCATATGGTGTATGATGTAGGTGTCCGTGTTACAAAGGTTCTGTTTTAGGAACAGTTCGGCCAAAATGAAATGAAGCTGATAAAGATGCGTTTGGAGTCTGAAAATTGGTTTGTTATATTAAAATATAATACCAAAACTTTTCCGTTGTAGTCGTGATGAATAACACTAGTGATGGGAGGTAACTTTAAGCTCTGATTAAACTGGAATCCCTGTTTCAGATAGGCTACCGTAAAGAACATTTGGGTCTGTATGTTTAATCTGCAGCAGTGCTGACAGTCATGGAGTTTTATTGTAAACAGTTTAACAGAGATGGGGGCCAATTTAATCTATTTAATTAACCTAATGAATGGTTTCCACTATAGACTCTCAGTACGAAGGTCTTGGGTTCGATCCCAGTACTCCACCTCACAGGGGTATATTCACAGTTCCACGGAGCGCTCTTCCTTTGAATGGTCCTCTTGGTTTCTCTAGTGCATTTTCGATTGCATTATGATTTTTTTTTGTTGCCCTTCATCACAGCAGCATCACCCTGAAATCTTAACCCCAAATTTTGTCTCCATGCCATTTTTTTTCTCCCCTCATCCTAACCTTAGGTACTCCACATTAATACAGACTGAATTTTCTACACTGTAGTTTGCAGAGTCCCTGAGAGGCGCTGATATACACCAGGCATAATCAAAGTACAATTAGGAGAAACGTGTGCAGATGGAAGTTTTGGCTGAACTGTTCCTGTAAATCAGACTGAACGGCGTTAGTACATGATGATAAACAAACTCCACTACACGCAACTAAAACCTGTTCAACCCTCGATGGTCTGGAAAAAAAAAATCACAACCACTGTGATGCAGAAGGACTGAAATGTTCAGCTGTTTCAAACGACCGTGGATTTTTGCTGTCATGTTTTTTGTATTTAAATTATTTATTTTTCTAATGATGTAATTTCCATACACAGTTGTGTGTGGACAGATGGTATTTGTTGTTTCTTAATGAGTGACTGATACAGTGGTGTTTATACTGAATACAATTCAAATTAAACCGTACGTGCCACGTTGCTGCTGTTTAACATGAGGCCTGTATTAAACTTTCGATGGTCGCCTCCACGCCAAACGCACTCAGAAGACTCCGGAAGCTTGCGGGGGCACTCTCTATCACCTTATGGGAATCCAAGTTTTGGGCTGTGGATAAAGAAAGAGAAATGTGAGTCTGGTGAAAATGTTTCTGATGTCTAATGTTGGTAGGAGGCTGGATTCCTAATATAGCCTGTCTGGCCACTTTATTAGGTACACTTGTTCAACTGCTGATTATCACAACTATTTAATAAACTGCATCAAAATCTGATGAATGTTTCCAGCCCCATGTTGGATCTATGCCATGAATAACAAAGGCAGTTCTAAAAGTAAAAAGGAGTCCAACACGATACTAAAGTTGTACCTAATAAATTGGCCAGTGAATCTACTTGTAAACGGGCCAGAAGTGGTACAAAACATAAGTTCAAAGTGTTGCCCTGGTCTTCCAGTTCTGCAGCTCTCAATCAGAGTATCTGTGGGATGTGCTAGACAAGTCCAAACTACGGTGACCCCACTTCGCAGCTGCTGTTAAGGTTCTGGGTCCGATACAACAGGACCCCCTCAAGAGGGTTTTTTTTTTTTTTTTCTTACAGTGCATCAGCGGTCCCATTATTGAAATATTTAATTGCGCAATTTATCGTGGTTTAATGCTTGATTCTATTTGACACTTTTTTTCCTATTAATATGAATGAGTGAACAACAAACTTCAACAGAATGCATTTATTACCTTTAATAACAACAATAATGGATCAGTGCTACTTCTCTGAAGGATGACTGCAAGCTGTCCAAAAATCATTCCTTTAATTTGGTACTTTCATAGTTAACAGTACGTGCAAGCTGTTCTCTCTCACTGTGCAACTATAAGTGGGTCAAAGAAAATTAGCCAAAACAGCAGAACACACAATCTAATTTAAACACTTAAATAAGAAATGCATTACATTAACATGCCGATGTACTGGGTTTAAAGTGTGAAGTCCGGAAATTAGGCTAGATCATAAATATTAAATTTGAATGATTTTAAAGAGATTAAATGTTTGTTTTTAAGGTTAAGATTCCAACACACAGCTTGCACATCCTGATCTTTTGCAGCTGCACTCATTTACATGTTGATACTTTTACTTTATTTATAGCTTTGCATTGCAGTTCTTCTTTCTACCGACAGATGGCACCACTATGCAACTGTAACTACTGCAGACTGCTTGTCGTTTAAAATATTAATTGTTTTAATAAAACTTATTAAAACAATTGAACGGGGACAGACCTGACCTACTGCATCTAGTGTGTGCATGAGAGAGTTTTGTCACGATTTGTGTGCTCACGAAACTTGTTTATTCCAGATTCCTTTTAAGATAATAGTTCTATTAAATAACATTGTGCAAAAAACTTTAAAAAAATAATTCAATTAAGCAGTAAATTTATAAGGAATTTTAAATGTGTCTTCTGTAGGGGGTTTGGGAGGATAATTTTTGCAGAGATCATTATTAATGTATTTTCATCAGCTAAACATCTTATTTTAAGGACCTTTATGCCGCAAAGAATGACCTTCAGGTGACCTGTGGTGCTGATTGGCTGTTTAGGGCCGCAGCATCCAGAGTTAAAATGCAGTTTTTATTTCCCATTATAATTTATTGCAATTGTTAAGACCTCTCATGGTTGTAAAAAGGGTGATTAAATACCTGTATTAGCATAATTAGCCTAGTGGAACATAACTATTTGATTTATCACCAAGTAAGTGCAGAAATAATTAAATTATTAAAAAGTAATAAATGCAGTCTGTTGAAGTTTATATTGTGTAGTGATGTTTAGAGAGAAGAGAAACACAATTTCTTTATTGTTTAATAAACACAAACTAAAATGTAATTAATATGATGTCCAGGTTATTATTAATCCATGCATATGATCTTACCTTGCTCAGGCATCTTTAGCAGTAGCTCCAGTCTCGGTTTGACGATTCCTTCTTTATTCACACTAATGGTCCACAAAATATTCATAGTGCATCTGATAGAGAAACCTGCTTTAGTTTAGATGTAAATATCTTGCAGTCTGTACAATAATTTATCATCATTTTTGACCCTGACAAAGTCGAGGGACTTTAACCAACATGTTAAAGATGGACAATTAAAAAAAAAAACAACATTGGACAGAGTGCCAGTCCATCACAGGGCACATGCATGTCTTTGCGATGTGGGTGTAAACCCATACAAACAAACAAAAAAATCCTATTTGCATAAAGCAGAACAGTAAAAAAGGTCAACAAGCAGATGGATGAACACGATCAACGTAATCAAGAACCATCTATTAAGAAGCCTGATGTGCTTATTGGGATTCACAATTTACTACAAGGCAATTTATTGCTTTTGGGGCTCAGGTGGTACAATGGCAGTCAGGTCAGAGGTCACGCCTGCAACCCCATAATAGATTGGCACAATAAATCCAAAAGTACATTTGGAGCACTCATATCCAGAGAGATTTGTAACTGATACACCTTATCATATACAGTCCATATATATTTGATCCCTTTTCTAACCCCATTCTAAGCCTATGAGATCTAAGAAGCGCTGCTTTAGAAGCTGGCTGTCCTGTGTCCTGATATCACTTTCTTCTTTCCCCTCCTATTCTTATGTTGTGTAACACTGTGGAACATGAGCACACCCCGATTCAGTCCGAAATAACAATGTTAGCTTGGTTCCAATAACATTATAGTTATAATAAAGTTTGAAAAGCTTACCCAGGTAGTTTAGGATTCTGGATGACCATGAGCTGGGATCTGAAGCCATCTGGAAGGTGAATCATGTCTGGATATTTCTCCTGCAAAAGATTACAGATGATAAACTTTTCAGTCTTATATGGATGGCACTGAAGTTCCATTTAATTTTCTCTGTTAAAGGAGCTAGTGATTGCATTTTCATCTGGATCGGCCATATCTGTGTTTATATCCGTTGAATAAACAGTTTGATCATGGCCCAAATAAAGATAAGGTTTAGGTCTATACGAATGAACATTTTGAGAGTGATCATCATATTTGGGCTGTGTGAAAACCTTAACATAGACATTTACAAGGAAACACAGGTTATGATCAGTGTAACAGTAACTTTCCTCTAAACACTGCTCTCTTAATGATACACAGCGTGTCTATATTTCAGAAGGTAAACAGGTGTTCAGTGACTTCAACAACACCTTAAATACAACTGGTTCTAAAAATTACTATACAACCAGCCCTTGTAATAATTTTTACATTACAGTATCTCACGCTATTCCACACAAGATATCAACAAAGCACCAAACCAGACAAAAACACCTACTAAACCTTTAAAAAAAAGAATGTCTATCCACTTACGATTATGTGAAACCTACCACAGGTAATGCATTCTCCAGTCCTTCTAAGGAGACATTCAGCCCTTAAAAGATTTTCCACCCCCCCTCCCCTCCCTCTGACAGCTAAAATCCATCACTGTTGGTCAGCTCTCTCTGCTTGTTAAAAAACTGCAGGTTTCCATTTCCTCCAGAGAACAAAACCAGACTTCACTTCTCCTACACTGCAGAGCTGCTTGATTCCTGACTTTACTCTTATATAATCCATCCTGTATTGGAGCTTTACATACATTTGGAAATCGACAAACAAAAAAAGGTTTGGACTCACCTTTAGTGTTCAATCTCTGTATCAGTGTTATCAGCAAAATACAAAAATATATACCAATTCCTGGACAAATGTTTATCTAACTGCTGGAAATCAACCACAGAGTTTAAAAAAATCTGTATAATGATCTGTATTTTATATAAATTTTATAAAAACACTCAATTTAGAGCAAACAATTATACTGACATCATTGAAATGTTAGAGGAAACTGGATTAAACCCACATGGGAACAGGGAGAACATACAAACTCCCCACAGGAGTTCTATCTGGCTAGAATTAGTCTCTTGTCTAACAGTTTGTTTCGGTGCTTTTATAGAATACTCATGATCTCAAAGAGACGCAAGTGACAAGTAAAATCTCCCTAAAATCTCCCCAAGACTGCTAAGGAATAAACTGGAAGAGGAACCAGGTTGGGAAATCCATCCTACTCTGGGGAAGAACAGGCAACAGGATTAAATGATAAAAGAGTGGGTTGTGGTAGCCTAGCGGTTAAAACACTGGACCATGGACCAAAAGGTCCAGGGTTCAAATCTGTTGAACAAGGTCCTTAGCCCTTAATCACTTGGATTGCAAGACTGCATCAGTTGTCTGATTTGCATCAGTAGTCGTTTGCACATTTTTTCAGTTGCTACTACTGAATTGAGCAGTTTCAGTATTATTTACACATCAGGTGCGTAAAAATCATAAAACCACCCTGAGAACTTTGACTTTCCAGGTGTACTGTTAGAGGATTTGGAATCCGCGACAGCAGCTTATTTTTTTCATTAGGGCTCTTGCTGAGCTCAACACAGTGATTGAGTGTAATGTCCTGCACACAGCCATGTTCACAAGAGCTGGCGACTACACAGAAGGCCATCATTTAGTCCTACGTGGAAGCACAACAAACCTACGACTTGAATAGAGGAGACACCATTGTTTTATCAGTTATAAGCAGACTATCCTGATACAGTAATGTGACCGATCCCAATAACTGGTGAGTGCAGACTGTCCGTCCTTTATAACTCAGTACCATTAGCTGTGTTTGCTTGCATAAATAAAACCAACAAATTGGTCACTCTGTTAGCACCTGTTCAACTGCTCGTTAACACAAATATCTAAAGTTCAAAAGAAGTTCAAACCCAGCTTCAAAATGGGAAAGTATTTCATAAACTGCTGATCTACTGGGATTCACACACAGCGCCACCTCTAGGGTTTAGAGAGAACAGTCTGAAAAAGAGAAAATATCCAGTGAGTGCAGCTCTCTAGGAGAAAAGAAAGAACTGAGAATGCAGATTTATTTAAGCTAATATAACTTATTTAATCACTCATTACAACAGAGGTATGCAAAAGAAAAATATTTTAACAAAGAACATGTCAAACTTTGAAGCGGATGGGCTACACATTGGGTGCCCATTGTGTCTGCTAAGAAAACCAAGTAACCAAAGCTACAGTTTACACAGGATCACCAAAATTCGACAACAGATGATTGGAAAAACGTCTCTCTGTCTGATGAGGCTCGATTCCTGCTGTGACATTCGGATGTCAGAATTTAGGGTAAAGAACATGAAAGGTTGGATCCGTCCCGCCTTGTATCAACGGTTCAGGCTGGTGATGGTTGTTTAATACCAGCTGAGCATCATTTAAACCCCATAGCGTATCTGAGTATTGTTTCTGACCGTGTGCTCCCCTTTATGATCATCTCCTGATTGGCTCCTCCCAGCAGGATAACAAACCAGATCATCTCACAGTGAACATGGTAACCAGTGTCACTGTAACTCAAACAGAATCCACAGTCTCCAGATCAGGATCCAACAGAGCAGCTTTAGGATGTGGTGCAACAGGAGATTCGCTTCAGGGATGTGCAGCCGACAAATCTGCACCAACTGTGTGATGTCAGGTCAATAATGGACCAAAATCTCTGAGGAATCCCTTGTTGAATCTAGCCATGTAGAATCAAAGCAGTTCTGAAGGTAAACAGGGGTCCAATATTTTCATATAAAAGAACTGAACAGCACCTGCTGCTTTTGAATCCATGGTAAGACTGTAGCACTGGATGTGGATCTTCTCCTATGGTGGGCTGCTGATAATACATTATCTTATGTCCACAAGCTACCACACCAAAGATTAGATGGTGTCACTTTGATTGATGGTGGGATGATCTCTTATTTCCACAATAAAAGAGGTCAACTTCCTGCTTATGATGGGCAAGGTAGCTTTAATATTTGAACTCCAGATAACGCAGTGAATGTTTGTGATGCTGGCTACATTCTTGATCGGTTGATAAATGCACCTAATCAGCCGCCGAGGTCTAAAATCCCATGTGTCCATTACTGGTGGAGTTAGAGAAATAAAGCTCTGACTCACTTCTTGTTTAAACCTGTTCTGTGAATAACACATTCGCACCAAGACACGTTCCAGATACTCAACTGCAAATGTTCACCAATCATTAAAAATAATAAAACGTCTATCAGCAGCACCCTTCTATTGCAGGAGGACCTGGTGATGTTATTGGCACAGGTCTGAGCTTAAGGTTTCAAAGCTTCCCTACAAGGCCAGTAATTTGGAGCCTCTGCACCACCTGGTTATTATTCACTAATCCCGGAAAGATGTGTTCTGTCCTCTCCTCAGTCATTACCGTGTCAGAATTTGACTGAAATAATATAGCATTTCTTAAACTCTCCGTTCGTGCGGTTATGTACAGTTGCAACAAACAGTTCGGGAATCGTCCGGGATTAAATTGAAATTTCTGCATTGATAATTAAAATGTGGTCTAAACTTTAAGTTATGAGGTAAAAGCCCATGGTGTCTAAACGATAACGCACAAACAGATGTTTTTATTATGGATCTGTTAAACAAACTAATCAGTCACAGATCAGGCAGGAAAAAGTATGTAAACCTTTGTTTACTTTAGACTGGTTGAAGCTCTGTTATAGCGTTTTGGTTTCCTGTTAAAGCTGAGCAGATTCAGATCGTTCTGAGATTTCTCCCATGAGCTGCTCTCCTCAGCCACCATATCTTAATCAGGTTAAAGGTTAGGCTCTGACTTAGTTCTTCCAAAACACACATTTCCATTACTGTAAACAATTCTGTTGTTGATTGATTCGTGTGTTTCGGACCATTATATTGAGAGAACACATTTCTCCATTTCTGCTGTCATTGTGGAACGATAAACACCAGGTTTTAAAATGAGTTGGCAGCCTTTTCAGTGTCATGTGTGTCTCTAAACAATTTAAATCGAAGGGAGCTACTTTAAAAAAAAAGTACAGATTTTGAATAAACACTGCATTGCTATGCAAATTTGCCACCATTTGTAGTGTAGAGATTGACAATTTAGGAGTTCTATTTATTACACAATCTAATGCAGGTGCATTTTTTGAACACTAGAGGGCACACCCTTGTGTCATGTTATGTCATGTTCCATTTCTTTCAATTGGAGCAGACTAAAGATTCCTTTTGTTTACATGTTCATTCAAGAAAGGAAAACGTTATTTGGAGCTGTTATCCTTAATAAAATCCTAAATAAAATGAATATTTTCACTTAGTTATATAACATACGGTGAAGCTGCATTAGAGCATTTTATTTACAATTTTAAACCTTCTGTTTTTAGTTAATAATTTTAAATTCAGGAGATAGAAGGTTTTTTTTTGTTTGAAGCTTATTCAAGTAAAGTGTGCAATGCTTTGCACTGTTTACAGTTCAGAAATAAAACAAAAACATAAGAAAAACAAATTGTGTATCGTATCATGAGCGGTTTATCGTTACACCCCTACATTTTATACACAATTAATACAGTAATCAAGAGCACTATTGATTATGCAAAGTTATGATTTCACTGATGATTTCTTGTCTTTTACATTTTTTTAAATTAAAAAAAATTAAATTAAATTTAATTATACATTTTTAATGTATAAATTAAAAAATATTTTTAAATCAAAAATTACATTTTTTAATCCTTTTAATTAAAAAGGATTAAAAAACCTTAAAGCTTTTTAGGATTTTTAATCATAAAAAGGAGTAAATTTTGTTTTATCTTTTAATCCTATTTACCCTGATCAGAGTGGCAAGGGGTGCAAAACCTATGCCGGAATTCATGATAGGGGATGATCCTCCCTTTCCCTGCCCCTCTCTTACCCAAATAAAGTCACTCGTGAATTGTCACTGCCCAACCAATGCGCTAATGCATAGTTTTTCATGTTTTTTTTTTTTTTTCTTTTTATCCCTGCTGTCAGGGTCCTCGGGGCTCTAGCACCTATTCCTGTGGAACAAGAGGCACAGGAGTAAAGGCAGTGCTGGGTAGAGGTCAACATCAAGAGACGCTCCCCCCATGAAGCCTCCCCTCCCTCTGTGACGCCTGTCTAATGATTCACTGAGTCACTGGAGCAGCACTGCATAATGATATATATGATAATTAATGTATTTCCTTACTTGTTAGAAATGTTGCCTAGAAGCTCCTGCACAAAACCAAGTCGATCCAAGGAAAGAAATACACTCTGTGTATAAAAGTGCTGATGCTACACATGCCGCGGCAGAGTACCTCAGTTTTCCGGCTTAACCTTCCATCATGTCAAAAACATCCAGAAGGGAATAAGTAGCTTTGAGAACAAACCACCATCACCACAGTGGAAAATGAGTTAGGTTTTACACAAGGTGGTAATGCAGTTACGATATTAAAGAAACAACGGATGATTAGATAATCATTAGCCTGGCTTCTATGGATGTCTGGGGCATTATTCTTTCAAAAAGCTTCTAACTTTATGTGGTCTGTGGCCGTATGCAGGCGGTCGTAATAAATAAATTAGTCTGTGGAAATACAGTTCTCTTAATGACATACTAAGTACTCTGGAACAATAAAATGCGGACGGAAAAAGAGAAATGCTGCTCATATATTCAGTGAGGTCGTCTGGTTGAAGTCAAGGAAACTTAGAGATTAAAAAAAAAAAAAAAAAAAGATAAAGATAAAAAATGAGAGAGTTTGCTCCTCTAGCTAAGCAGACAATCAGCTAAAGTTTAAAGTAAAAAGATTTTACAAGCCAACCATCCAACAAAACATGTGATGAAAGTTAATGAGATGTGTCTTAATCCACATATACTGTAGTCAAGTCCATGTCCTGGTTAAGTTTTTTGGAAAAGTTAATCAGCACTTCACTAACTACTATAGCTATTAGATTAGTACTAAATATGTTATAAAAACATTTCAGAAAAATGACTGGTCCATCATAACTCATCTATGGTTTGCCATTAAACCAGTTTATAGAACAAACTGTTAACTGTCTAATTTTCTTTCTAGGTATTAATTTTTTTTCTTCTCTTGCTGCTTTTGAGACAAAACCACCAAAACGATCCCAAATCAGCCTGCAGCTGGGGGAGATGCTTATGTTTTACAGAATGCCCAAACTAGGACTGTTTCATTGGTGACATTTTTTGCTTGTCAATGCAAAACATCTGTATTATCACTGTATTAACAGCTGTATCACATGTACTGTGGATCACCGCAACCAAATGAAGCACCACTTAAGGAAAACAACACAAAGTGCTCAAACAATGGTACTATAACACACCCTTATTCAATGATGTACCACAAACTATGGGCTCTGTGCTATATGTAAATCAGTTGTTATTACAAAAATAATGAATAAGTAACAGTATTAATTAATCACATTTCTGTAACACTCATTACAGTGACCATTATTCATTTAACAAAGTAAAGTAATGAGTTCATTACAGTGTAAATTCTAAGCACTTTCTGAATCCTTTGAACCAATCCAATTGATTGTCGCACATTGGCGACATCTGCTGGCCAGATTTGAGAACCTGCCTCTGAGAAACCTAATCTTTGAATGCTCTGTTTTCTAAAATAAAGTGTATAAAGTACTACTGTTATCTTTGTACATTCTAGTTGATTTAGATGATAAAACTTTAGGGAGTAACTTGAATGTAAAGTTATGAATAAAAAAATATCCATTATATTTTAAAAGAAGTTATTCATCAATACTAGTATATGACACTAAATAAATATTTGTTTAAAAAACACTACGCAGGCATAAATATGGCATAATACGCTGCAAACAGAGAGTATATTTAACTTATTAATAATTAAATAAACACAAATGACACACCAGAACTATACCTATTTAATTTTACAAGGTACTCATTATTCAACTTATCGTCTGTCACACAGTAATGAGTCTTAAATCTAATGCAACCCTGCAGAAATTGTCTCTATAGTATGTAGAACGTAGGAAATAGTGATTAGGGGACCATTTCAGACACAAGTCTCTCAGTATTCTGACCGATCAGTAACCTTCAGTCAACAGCACCACTATTTAATTATCACACTGAACCCAGAGATGGAGATAAATGCATGAAATACTGTTCAAGAAGGTTTAGTAACACAGGCGGTTAAAAAAGGTAAGGGACAGGCACAGTGTGAGATCAGAACAGACAGGAAACCAGGCAGACAGATCAAAGGGCTAGACGGAGTGGGTAAACTGGAGAACAAAGCAGGCGTCCGAACCAAAGTAACAATCTCAGTGAAGCAACCATGATACAGGACAAACAGAACGTTTAACCAGGGTAAACAAATGAACAAAAACAAAGAACAGGTGTGGGGTGCTAATAAGGTGGTGAAAGGGAACGGAGCGGTCAGAGGGATTAGGGACAATGGAGTCCGAGGATGGTTGAGGAAGGTTTTTGATAGTTTAACTATCTGTCTGAAATGTAAGCAAATTCGCCTTTAATCATGCATTTTGAAATTTCAGCTTTTTTTCTCCTATTAAATGCCTTTGTAACTGTTGCCCTTGATGTTGTGCTAAACAGCCACTTATTTAAAACTGCCGGTGGGCGTTATGTTAAAAATATTATATCACAACTTTTTAAAGAGAAATTTATCACAATACATGTGATCCTAAACTGCATGAGTAGAGACATATTCTCAAAAACTACTACTAAGATATTATCCCGTACTTATTCAAATTGTGCTTCACTTCATCCAATTAAACAGAAATAATTACATTCTTTATAATAAAACTTGCAGTTGGTCAGTGTTCTATAAGCACTGACAATATCTTCCATACTCTCAAAATACGATAAAATACTGTCCTATTACTCACCCCTATTTCAAACTCCATTGCATTCTTTTATTTGTGAATATTACCCATACGATTCTGTACAAACTAAACAAACTCAGTGATTCCAAGCAAGAAACTTTAGACTCACATTAATACTGTGTATAGTTATGCACCGTTTAATGAGCGTATTATGTTCTGTAAAAAAGGATTGTGAGCCAAAGGGACATTGACCATATAAAATAAATCAGAAATAAATCAGAAAACTTTACACGTGCTCTTTTTTCTTACAGTCCATACAGTAGGAAGTCCAAACAAGCCAGGGGTTTTTGTTGCAACCATACATGCTACCCCGTAATTAACAAAAAGCCAGGGGTATTTCTGTTTATCACATTGCATGTCTTCATGCAATTCTGGGTGGTTTAAGAGCAGAACACTCACCCTGTCATCAGAAGATCATGACTTTGATACTCAGTAATGTTACAGCCATCTGTTACACGGACCAAAAGTTTTAACCACTGCACTTTACAGGTACGCTTCGTTTAACGTCCACCTGATCAACACTTGTTTAATTTTTTTTCCCCATTGGATTTATATAGCTGGTGGTGGTAAGCTACCATGTACCCACAGCTGCCCTGGGGCAGTCTGACAGAAGTGAGGCTGCCAGTTTGCGCCATCGGCCCTTCTGACCACCACCAATCACACAATCACATTCATACTAGGCAATGTGGGTTAAGTGTCTTGCCCAACGACAGTATGCACTCAGACGGGGGCTCGAACCGGCAACCCTCCGGTTACAGGCCGAGCGCCTTAACCCGCTGCGCCACTGCCGGCCCACTAAGGTATTTAACCACTAAGGTCTTAAAAATTATAATAGGAAATTAAATAAAAATCTGTCGTTTAAGTCTGTTGTTGTAGTGTCTAAGTGTGTTTGTATCTGTCCTATTGTAAGTAGTACTCCTTTGCACCACTGTAGCGCCTGTTTAACAGAAAACAGAGGTTATTATAAAATACAAGGCTTCCTGCAAATTACAGCGGCACATGCTGAGGATATCTGTTGACTCATGTTTGCAGACCAGCCCTGTTCTCCTCCATTGATTGAGATCATGTGGTGGAGCGATTTGTTCCATTCCAGCCAATTAGCTGTCGCCTGAGTACATAGGAATAATGTTGCAAATAAACTGGATAGAAACAACACAAAAACAAACAAGGTTTGTCACAACTCTACACACCACCAAAGAAACGAGAAACTTAATTAATTCATGGTAGGTTTTATTCGAGCAAAAATGCATAAAAACATCCTAAATCAAGTCAGCAGCCCATTGGCAGCTACAAACTCCTGTATCCCATTAATTCTATTAATGAGATGTTCTGACCTTTATATGTTCTTCGTTCTGGATGCTTTCTGTAAGCCTTGGCCACCTTTGATAATATTCAAGGCAGATTGATTATTTGGCTAAGTTAATAATTTTACTGCTGATCAGGGGTCTCACAGCTGTGCTTTGATTCCTGAGTGTGTAAGATACTTTGAGTTCTCTTGTTTTTGTTCATCCAGAATAATTATGGGTAATATCACACTAAATCCCTAGTTCTTGTACATTGGTTTAGTGATTATGTTTTTGTTGATATAACAGTGTTTTATGTATTAATGGGGATTCCCCTTTTAGGAGGTGCTGATGAGTAAGGTGTTATTCCTTCAGCTCACACAAGCTTTTAAGTCTGTGATTCATCAACCCACAGGCTATCGGTGCTTATATATCAACTAACACAATGTATATCACGTAGCACAGTGGCTCCCAAACTTTTTTCTTTATAGCCTTTCCCTGTGAGTATCTAAGAAAAGTTGAGCCCCTCAGTCCACACTAACACAGATCAAAGTATAACAAAGTATAGACTTTTTTCTTTTGGGTTCCTTTTAAGGTTTGTTCCCCCCATTCTGGCTGCTTTTTGCCTTTTATTTTCGGTTCTTTTCTCTTTTTGAGTGAAAATGTATATTTACAGTAATTTAGATGTTTAGTTTTTCCAGTGAATGTGTTTTTCTTTTAACATGCAGACCGCAGGTTTGGAGAAATGGATTTAGCAGACGCCCTTATCCAGAGAGAATTACAATTGATA
The DNA here is from genome assembly GCA_033118015.1 of Loricariichthys derbyi. NCBI lineage: Eukaryota > Metazoa > Chordata > Actinopteri > Siluriformes > Loricariidae > Loricariichthys > Loricariichthys derbyi. The sequence continues at coordinate 18,759 of JAVSBU010230856.1, forward strand.
CAGTCTTACAGTCCAAGCTATTTTGGATTAAGTGTCTTGCTCAAGGACCCAACAGTGGTAGCTTGGCAGAGGTGAGATTTGAACCCTGGACCGTCTGATACATAGCACATAGTGATGGATTAATGCCTAAAAGTGTGATACAACTTTAGTCTGTCCAGAACTTTTTCCTTTCCTTTAACAGTTAATTCAGTTTGATCACAATTTAATTTGAAAACAAGCTGAAACAGTTCTCTTTGCCAGTGCATATAACGATTGAAGGTATTTCTATTCTATTTTCTGCATTTTTATTCTTTGAAATCAGTTGTTATGAAATGGTTCTTTTTTCTTCTTGATTTTAACTTCATAAATCTGTAAAGCACTTTGAATTACCCTGTGTATGAATTGTGC
>JAVSBU010230857.1:0-11889 GCA_033118015.1 Loricariichthys derbyi
TATATGTGTGTGTGTGTGTGTGTGTGTGTGTATAACATTCAACTATTTCCAGGTTTCAATGGAAATGTATCTATATTAATGTCTCATCGCACACTCTTAAATGAAAACATGGACAATCCAGTTCTTTTTCTCCACAGCCTTAAGGAAGAAGCTTCTGACGTTATCTCTGGTTCAGGAGCAGCTTGACACAATGAAAGTGAATTTTCTGAAACACTGAATTTTGGGTTTTCATTATCAAAGCCACAATCATCAAAATTTCAAGAAATAAAGACTTGAAATTTTTCACTCTATGTGTAATGAATTTATATAATATATGGGTTTCACTTTCTGAAATGGGGGACAAAAAATATTGAACTTTTCATGATATTCTAATTTTCAGTGATGCACTAATATAGACATATATATGGCAAAACGGTATCAAGTAAGGAGACGCTTTATACACACATACATATATACAAATAAAAACATATAGACACTAATAAATAACTAAATTCCAATGTTTAATTCTGAATTACTATTTTAGTTTTTATTTTGATCGTTCCCTTATTTGCCTTTTGTAGTATAAATTGTTACCTTTGCATAGCAACAACTCATTTGTTGTGGACTTGCTTTTAGCTGAAAGGTATTGTCCGTGTTAAAGCATATTCGCTATGAAATTGGGGGCTTATTTGATTTATTTTGCTACATAGAAAACTGACACAAGCAATAGAACATTCAAGGTGGTGTGTTATTAAAACATTATGGCTGAATTTATCTGTGACCAAATAACTACCATGGTGTTATTCAGGACAACACACGTCCTCTCATGTTCTGTTCCTTAATAAACTTGTGTTGATTTTATTAATTTTTATTACACAAAGTATACATTAATTTAATCTTCACTGAATTATTTCCTCTGTTTTAGTATTTGTCTATGGTTATATAATCATTATTAATTATTTTATTAGTGTTAGTATTAAATACATTTGTGCTGTTGATTCAAATAAACTAAGCAGTTATTTTATTTAATTAACAAAGTATGTTTGTAATAACAATTAGTTAAATTAAATTGAAAATGTGATTTAAAAAAATAAAATAAAATTAGCTACAGGTGCTGATTTCATTAAAATATTCCTTTCATAAAATATTCCTTTCATAAAATATTCCTTTCAACTAATTTATGAAAAATCAATTTATAACAATAGTGTAAATATAGCTAAACTTTAATATTACAAATGAAAATAAATGAGAATCTGAAGTACTTGTTTTATTTCAATTTAAGAACTACACAAATGACTAAAAAGGCATAAAATGTAATCATACCAAAAAAAACGACAAAAGTAAAAACCTTCCTTTGATTAACTAAACAGAAATCTCTATGACTAACACTTAACCAAATCTTGTTTTCATTATTTATCAGTATTATCAGTGTTTATCTTGTTAAAGTTTACTTGAGTGTTTAGAAACTCAGGCATTCATACATGACTTAATTCACAGGGATATAAATATAAAATACCATGGAGGCCTTAATTCCCTTAATCATTCATCACCAAAGGGAAATTTAAACTATTATCAATTTTAAACATGTGAGTAGTTGGAATGGTCTGAGGGTTAAGTCACCTTTTTGTATGGTTTGTTCCTCAGTCTCTTTTGGGCCATAGACCAAGTTTCCGGGTGCTGATGGTTCTTTCCTTCCTGTTTCCCTGGTCATCTCAAATGTGTAAACAATGTCCTGACTCCAGAATCATCAGACCTGACTAGATACTATTACACAGGGCATCCAGCTGGTCTACATATTCAAATAACCTGATTATGTGTGAGCAATCTTTAAAAATATCAAATTTCAGGTATATTGGTAATTTTTGTATTTGTTAGTAGTAAGAATGGGGGTTGGGGGCTCAGATTAGGATTAACTCATAAATCTAAGCTGTAAGCAAGGTTAAGCAGGGCCAGATCAACATGCACTTGTCAAGTCAGCAGCCAAAACAGGAAGATAGTAAATGCCTGTACTCCAGTAACACATGAAGCCCCAGATGAGATCACTGTCTCACTGAAACTGAAAATCACAGATCTTGGATAAAGTTCTGTGTAAAATGACCCAAACTGAGTTTTCCTCCATTGAAAAACATGTTGATTTGTCTAGTTGGTGAGAAAATGAATTTAGACCCATGTGATTACTCAGCTTAATGATTCTAATTACTATGTATTTTTCTGATATACTTTCACTAATCATTTACTTTCTTTGTTACATGTGTGCGTGTTTAGAGGGGGATTAGGCGTCTCCGATTGACCCTGCGACCAGAAGACGTCTCTGTTGGACAGAATGACGCAGAGAAGAGCACTATACACTACGTAGGTTCTTTTTCTTAATAATTAATCCTGATCATTAAGGAACATGTGTCATTTCTCTTTCTCATGCAGTCACAGAGTTTTTACATGTCTTTGTCTGTTTAGTCACGTCTAAAAGTTATATAGTATTAATGGTAAGGTGTGGGAATAAAGCAACTCAATTAATTGTCTCAAAGACGTTAATATTATTACTACAAAAGATTATTCACCGTTTATTGTTAGTGTTCTTTTCCTGGTGTACTTATTTTATAATTAAATCAAATAGGTTTCTTCATGAAACTAATCATTATATGACTAATCATTGTGTGAGTAATGTGGTAGGATGTGTGAAAATAAATAACCTTTAAATTAAAGTTAAGTTGAATGTATTTATATAAATAAAATACATTTTAATTGCACCTAGGTCAACATACATCAATATACAACAACATGTACATAGGGGTCAGGGATTAAAAAAAAACAAAACAAAACTATAAAACTTATGTTAAGTTAAATAACCTATGTTTTATTTTACATGGGCACTATGGGAGTATGAGCTACCATACTGAAATACCTTTACTATTTATTAATATAGGAATATTTTCCTTGTCCATAAGGGTAGGATCAGGAGAAAATGCAATAATAATAATAATAATATTAGAACGTTCTCATTGTCAGTGGAGTCCCGGTGATGCCAGTGTCATGGTGTCTGAGGAAAGGGAGGTCAGTTCATGGATTATCCCTCTGTGGTGCAACAGCAGGTCCTGCCCAGCTTTTACAGGGTACGCTTATACCTGTGCCCTATGTTCTCTAGTCACCCTGTGAATCTGATAAGGATAGTTAGTTTATAGTTTTATAATTACACTACCTGGCCAAAAAAAGATCATACACTTGATTACAGCACACATTCACTGTAGCATCGTTTCCACAAGGTTCTACAATGTCATAACATTTATTTCTGTCCAGAGTTGCATTCATTTTTCCTCAAAATCTTGTATAGATGATGGGAGATTTGGACCCACTGCCTTCTACAGCACATCCACAATTCTCAATAGGGTTCAGGTCTGGACTCTGTGGTGGGTCTGTCTAACTTTTTTTTTTTTAATAACATCTTAATCTCCAGTTTCCTGACACATTAAAAAGCCATGCAGTAGGTTAATTGGTCACTCTAAATTGGCCCAGCATGGATGTGTCTGACTAGTAACAAACAAACATCTTAATCACTGACATGCAAAAGACCAGCTGTTTCATTTTTCTGAAAACATAATTTTGACACCTAAACATATTTAGGCACTGACATGATGTTAATTGCCAGCCAAACAAACTTAAAAGAATGTGTGTGTGTATGGCTGTGTGAGAGCTTGATCGTCCACCCTGTACCTTGGACTGACATTATTCCCTTGTCACCTCTGTCCCCGCAAAGTTCAACTGATACCTACTAAGCATTTGAGTCATGAGTCTGATAAGCACCAGTTATTATGGGTAACGATAGATAAGCCCTACAGTTCTGTATGAGGTGTGGTTTTATGAGAAATGGACTGTTGTAGCTTCAGGGATTTGGTAACACCAACCATGAACTTTTTATTGTTTAATTTTGATTTGTGCTGGTACTGTATATAGTGCATCCAAGTAGTATTCAACCCCCTGTAGATTTTGCTAATTCAGTTGCAAATAAGTTACAGCCTTCAAACTCTGAACAAGAGTAACATTTCTTATCAGATGCCTAAATATTACAAACAAAAATATATAAGTTGCTCAATTAAAATATAATACACTCAAAACCTTAATATTAGAGTCAGTTATTATTCATCTCCTAGGTTTAATATTTTGTGGAATAACCCTTATTTTTATTTACCCTTCTTTTTACCCTTATTTTTAATTACAGCTATTTTTCTATAAGACCTGATCAGATCAGCACAGGTCTCTGGAGTAATCTTGGCCCACTCCTCCATGCAGATCTTCTCCAAATTGTCTAGGTTCTTTGCACATCTCTTGTGTACTTTGAACTTAAGCTCCTTCCACAAATTTTCAATTGTTTTAAGGTCAGGAGACTGACTAGGCCACTGTGATGAGAGGGGTTGAATAATGATTGAACCTCTGGTAAATTTAGCAAATTTGTAAAAAAAATAAAAAAATTCTTTTGCTGAAGTGCATTTCACATATCCAGGCCCATCTACAGTCCAAATTTCACAGCGCTAAGTTAATTACAAATGTGTAAACCTGCAAAATCTACATGGGGTTGAATACTATTTGGAGTTTTGAATGTAAAAATTATCATGACACATGATCTCTTGTTCTTATTGCTTTCTGCTAAAAAAGGGGGCTGAAACCCTGCAAAATATTAAGCTTTTAATAGTCCTAACAACAAATTATTGCTCAGAAAATGAGTAAGAAAATACACTTGAGCTACAGTTTGTGCATCACTGCTTGTTATCTGTTATGGAGAGCTGGAAATAAGGAAGTTAATTTACATATTCTTCTCGTACAGAAAGGTAAAATTATGAAAATATTTGATATAAAACTCAAACTAATAAATAGGTCGATGTTCAAAATTTTCCAAAATATATTTTTTACATGACTAAAAGCTCATGTTTTTACCTGGTCAAAGTTCAGACTACTCATCAACTGTTTGAAGTCATCACCACTGAGTTGAATGAGAAAGATTTAACAATTTTTGGTCTGCCCATTATTATCATTTGGGTTTTTTTGCCTGGAAGTGTACATGGCAAAAACTGTTTAATTATTTGTGAAATCTGTTATCTTCATCTGATTTGTGTTTTGTAGTTTTCAATATTGACCAGCGATTGAGACATTTGCCTTGCTTAACCAGCTTACCAGCTATAGACCATTTCATTTTGAGATAAACAGTAACAAAGATGGTAAACTCGTACTTCTTGTGTCTCCTAAATTTAAACAATCAAAATATACAAAAATAAAAAAATACTTCTCTCGTTACTGGATCCTTTGAACAAGATCTTGATGTGCATAACTTTGTTAATACAGATTGTATTAAAGACAAAATGGCCTTTGTAAGTCAGTTATTTTTAAGGCATGTTGACTCTTGGTGCGTTACAATACCACTATTTACAGTATAGGTATTATTAAGGTCCGTATTGCTCACACGTAACTTATAATAGTTTAAACACTGACTGAATTTACAGTTGTTTCAAAATGAAACATTATGTCGAATTATTTGACATAAAATGTGTGCTATACATTCTGGTTTTGGATGTGTTGCTCGGATTTTCTGGATCATCTTGCTTTGCTACAACGATCTGAGAGTTTAGCTTTGCTGTTTTTTTTTTTTTTTTCTTTTTTAATCTGTTAATCAGTTAAACTTCTGAAAACAAATTTGTTCATGACCGAACAACATGGTCTCAGTTTAAATTTGTACATACTGTCAATATCAAATGTCCAGTCTCATGGCTGTTGTTTTGAACTATGTTTACTGTAAACCCAATATGTTCTTCATATCACCCAGGCAATATTGTACGTTTTAAGACTTAAGACTACAATTAAATTGCTCAAAATGAAACTGTAGCAAAGTGTGAAGCAATGAACATACCTGGTTGAAACCAAATCAGTAAATAAAAAAACCATAGTGTGACGTAAAAATGAGAATGAGCAGGGCAAGCTTTCTGGAGGTGTCAGAAGAGAGCATTCTTGTGTTTAGACATGATACCGCTTCAGTTTCTAGCATAACAGCACCAAAGAATTAGAGACCCATCATGAAAATAAAAAGGTTGATTTACGTAAGTCTTGTGTGGGAATTCACATCAACCATGGTCTGCTAAAGGAACGTTATATGAACTCTTTCAGGCTGATCTGTGAACAGTTTTGTCCCAACCAAAAATTCAGTTACTACTGTAACAGAAGCTTGAGACTGTTCCCAGGTTATTGTGAACGTGTCTCCATACATATCTCAGAATATCTGGAGAGCATCTCCTCATGGGTGCCAGCTCACTATCTAAAGCTAAACCACATCAAAACTGATCTCCTTTACATTCCTATAGAAGGATCTGCTGTTTAAGATCTCGTCATCTCTCAGGTAAACTCTCAGGTGAAATCTTTGTGTTATCTTTGATAACGAGCTGAGTTTCTCTTCTCATATTACCAAACTGACCCAGTCATGCCGGTATCTCTTCTACCTTTCCAGTGAAGCCACACAGGTGATTGTCCATTCTCTAGTTGTGTCAAAACTAGGTACTGCAAAGCTCCACTGGCTGGTTTTCCCATGCGTACACTCAGACTCCTGCAACTGATTCAGAATGCAGCTGCACGTCTGGCCTTCAATTTACCCAAGTTTTCTCATGATACCCCACTGCTGCATTCCCTTCACCAGCTCCCTGTAGCTGCCCACATTAGGTTCAAAACCCTAATGCTTGCCTCCAAAGCCAAAAATGGATCAGCACCTTGCATAAAGGGCGTAATCAAACAACGCTCTGTATCTCGTACCCTGCTATACACAAACTTGGCTTGACTAGACCCACCACACAATGTTAAAGGTAGACAAGCGTCAAAACTCTTCTCCGTACTGGCACTTAGATGGTGTAATGAACTGCCACTGGATATCCGAGTGGCTGAGCCTCTTGCTGTCATCAAGCGACAACTGAAGGCTCATCTCTTCATTCAGTACTTAAGCAAAGACTGAACTCAGCACTTGTATTGTTAAATTTATGTACATTTATGTATTATGTTAAAATAAATAAATAGATTTTTGTTGTGGATTCATCTACATCAGATCCTAGCTGGCCTTGGCTGGATTTTTTCTTGGGCTATTACTTATTTTGGTATTCTGGTATGAGGTAAGGATGACTTAGAAAAAGGACCCAAGAGTAGCAGTGAATTCCAGTAAAATGGCATAAACTATCAATCATAACAGGCATTAGAATGTTACAGTGTCCATCATTATCCAGGAGGATAGGCTCCTCCTATTCATACCCCTTGAACATTTCCACATTTTTCATTCCACAAACCTAAATGTATTTTATTGGGATTTTATGTGATAGACCAACACAAATTAGCAAGTATATGTGGAGTGTAAAGAAAATGATACATGGTTTTGAAAATTTTTAATAAATAAAAATCTGGAAAGTATGGCATGCGTTTGTATTCAGCCTCCTGATTCAGTACTTTGTAGGACCACCTTTTGCTGCAATTACAGCTTCAAGTCTTTTGGCGTGTGTCTCTACCAGCTTTGGGCATCTAGAGGCTGGAATTATTTGCCTATTCTTTACAAAATAGCTCAAGCTCAGTCAGATTGGATGGAGAGAGCATCCGTGAACAGCAATTTAAGTCTTGCCACAGATTTTCAATGGGATTTAGGTCAGGACTTTTACTGGGCGATTCTAACACATGAATATGCTTTGGTCTAAACCATTCCATTATAGCTGGAAGGTGAACCTCCATCTCAGTCTCAAATCTTTTGCAGCTGCTAACAGGTTTTCACCCAGGATTGCCCTATATTTAGCTCCTTCCATCTTCCCATTAACTCTGACCAGCTTCTCCGTCCCTGCTGAAGAAAAGCATCCCCACAGCATGATGCTGCCACCACCATGCTTCACGGTGTTGATGGTGTGGTGCAATGTTAGTTTTACACCTTATACAGCATTTTACATTTAGGCCAAAAAGTTCAACTTTGGTCTTATGTAACCGGAGGACCTTCTTCCATGTTTGCTGTGTCCCCTACATGGCTTGTGGCAAATTGCAAGTGAGATTTCTTATAATTTGCTTTCTTCTTGTCATGCTTCCATAAAGACCAGATTTGTGAAGTACATGACTAATAGTTGTCCCGTGGACAGCTGATCTGTGGATCTCTGCAGCTCTTCTAGTGTCCCGGTCTCTTGGCTGCTTCTCTTAGTGCTCTTCTTGCCCAGTCAGTTTAGGTGGACGGCCATGTCTTGGTAGGTTTGCAGTTGTTCCATACTCCTTCCTTTTTTGAACAGTGCTCTGTGAGATATTCAGAGCTCAGGATATTTGTTTATAACCTAACCCTGCTTTACACTTCTCCACACCTTTATCCCTGATTGGTCTGGTGTGTTCCTTGGGTTCATGATGCTGTTTGTCACTGTTTTCTTACCTCTAACCTCTGAGGCATTCACAAAGCAGCTGTAGTTATACTTAGAATAAATTACACACAGATGGACTCAGTATTAAATAGGGAAAAAGTTTCCTCATCAGACCATGTTATTGAACTGTTTAATAATTGAATCTCTTACAGGTGCATCTATGTGTAAATCTGCCTGTGTAAGTCTATCCAGTGCCTCAACAACTGTTGACCTCACTGTACATCACTGATTGGTGCCCTATCTAGAGTTGTTCTTGCCTTACGAGATAAGAAAGTAAATGAATGAGTGAATGATACATTTTAATGATGCTCTTTCAAGGCACACGTCATAAGCGTGCAGGGATGGGTAGGGATTGCTGTTGTAGTGCGGATGATCTCTTTACTGACCTCCCTCTCTCAGGTTGCATGTGAAGCCTGATCTGGCTGGAAACCACTGCTGGGGCTCAAACCCAGGTCTCTGCAGTGGTGAGCTAGCATCTGGAGCGTTACTGTGTTTAAAATGAACATGTTAGTGTGATTAAAATGAACAAGACTGGAAATGAAAATGTTATTACAAATGTATATATGATGTATATGATATGCTAGTATTATTATATTACAAAATATAAATTATTTATTATGATTAATATGATGATGATGATAATAATTTCCTGTAAGTTATTAGTGTTCTTATTCAGTCATTCATTGTCTTAGTCTCTTAATCCTAGTCAGGGTCACAGGAAAGCCAGTGCCTGGCTGCCAACACAGGGTGCAAGACAGGAACAACCCTCCACAAGGCACCAATCCATCATAGGGGCACATCCACTTGCATATGAAGACTACTTTGGAAAAAAACAAAATTGACTTAATGCATGCCTTTGGATTGTGAGAGGAAATTGGGGTACATGGAGAAAACCCATTCAGACTCCCAAGGGTTGGGATCTAACCAGACATGTTGGAGCTGTGAGGCCACAATACTAGTAGTAATAGTAATAGTAGTATTAATAGCCCTGCAGTTAATGGGTGTACCATCCAAAGTGCAGTTCTGAATGGGTTGAAATGGAATAGGCTTTCTACCGCTTATACCACCCTCTGACCTGGATATGTGTGGATAAAGCTGGGAATAAATGGTTTTTTAAAGTTCTTCATCTTGTTGCTGTTGTTGTTAATAGTAGTAAAGTATAAACACCATTTCAGACTAAGCCCCAACTTTTGTGGTAATCACACATACTACATGGATAGAGATAAGTTTGAAGTATTTCTGTAGCTCATTTTCTTATCAGCAATTGTATCTGGTGCATCCAGAATTTAGGAAGTCAGATGTCAAGAGCCAGAAGATCAAGCATCTAATAATGTCTATGTAGGAGTAACGTCTATTAATATGCTCCACTGAAGCAAAAAGCCTGATCATGACAGTGATGGGTTTATATGAATTCCTTAAAACACTTTAGTGTCAGCTTTACTTTCACAGGTTTCTTTTACCTGATCTTTGCCTGTTACCTTCAAATAGTGAAAGACATCATTGTTTATCTCTCTGGAGGAGGTGGGTGTGATCCTCTTTGTTTTCAGGGTTAAAGAGTGGTCTTTAGTGCAAACACTGTCCCTGATAGTAATGGTGCTGCGTTAGACTCATTACATTGCATATTGGAAGCAAGTCTTGAAAGAGGTGCGGCTGCTGCATGAACCCGATTACAGCTGATCTAAAATATGTGCTCTTGAGGGGAAAAAGGCAATGCTACTTCCTAAATATGTGAACTACTCTATTTAATTATTTCTGTGTTTGTGTGTGAGAGAGAAATTGTGACATAGATTTTACCACAAGTCTGATTGAAGTCGTTTCTTTAAATCCAAATCTGATTACGTTAGCAATAGACATCATCCACACATTCTTTTTTGAAAAAGGCTTTTGAAAAACCTCAATGCAAAACAGAAATATATCTCTCTAAAACTTTTTGATCTCCTGAAAGTGAACCTTTTAAGAACGTATTTTTCTGCACAAAAGCATCATCAGATTTTCACACCATTCCTAAAAGTATTATACTTATTCACTTATTTATTCCATAAAATGGTCCAGTATTAAATGTCTGTGAGTGGTAAAAGTATGTGAAATTTAGGTATCTGGTCTGACCCCCTTGTGCAGTAAAGTAATAATGTAACTAAATGTTTTTGGAACTGTTGATCAAACCTGTACTTCAATTTGGAGGAATCTTATGCCATTCATCTCTGGGATGTTGGTGGATTTCCTCACATGAACTGCTCACTTAAGCTCATTCCACAAAATTTTTACTGGGTTAAGATCAGGATTTTGACTTGTCCGTTGTAAATTGTATTTTTTTTCCTTGTTTAACCATTCTTTGGTAGAACGACTTGGTGTGGTTGGGGCCATTGTCTTGCTGCATGACCCACTTTCTCTTGAGATTCAGTTCATAGACAGATCTCCTGACACATTCCTTTAGAGTTTGATGATATAATTCAGAATTCATTGGTTCATATCCAAACTATGATACTACCACCACTATGTGTCACGGATAGGACAAGGTTCTTATGTTGGGATGCAGTATTTTTCTTTTATATCATCATTATTAATGTGATTATTATTATAATAATTATTATTTCTGCTTACCTTACATTTAGTCATTTAACTGCTTAAATTGCTGCTGTCTTCATTATTGCAACAATTTTTTTATAAATTACTTGAACTTTAGAAATCATTTTCTGTGAAACACTGATATTACTAGTACCACACAGCTTTAGCTTCAAGTTTAATCCCTCCCTTGGGGGTAAGGAGTTTGGCATGTTCTTACCGTGACTGTGTGGGTTTTCTCTGTTTCTTCCCACTTCCTTAAAACAAACCAGTAGGCTCTACTTCACTGGCCCTGTTTAGTGTGAGTGATTGAATGAATAAGAGCACTGTGTGTTCATGCCTTGTGTCCAGTGTTTTCAGGTGGGCTTAGAATCCACCACTACCTTGATACCCAGATTAAAGCAGTTTAATGAAGCTGAAAGAGTTTAATTGTCCTTATTTTCTCTTTTGACTTGATTAACGCCCAGCATAATGATCACCTCTGACAATCAAATGTGTGTGCAGTTTAATAAACGTGTTATGATGCATACATGCTTTTTAGGTTAGTGGTAGAGAGCATAGTGTTAAATCGATATAGTTCCTAATTCATGTTATGCAGCATTTTTGCTGGTAGAGTATTTTTTGTAATGCACTTGGATACACTTGGTGACTGGGTTTTAGTAGTAATGCATATTTGAGTGATTTGTGGATGAACAGGCCTAATGACTGTACGTGCTGGTGTATGTTACAGGGGTCGACAACGGAGAACAGTTCCTGGATGAAGAATGGCCTGATGAGGAGGGAGAGGCCTGCTGGCAGAGAGTCACCTGTAGAGGAAAAGGTACCACCATCATTCACAGCTGCAGTTGCAAAACACCAGGCAGAAAAAACATGTTGTTACACAATCCTGCACATCTGCTAAGTCTCATAAGTGCATGGATATGTGGTTGTTTCCCTTTTTTTTGTATATTTC
>JAVSBU010230965.1:0-10000 GCA_033118015.1 Loricariichthys derbyi
TAATATGTAATACTGGATCATTTTCCTCAATAAATAAATGACCAAGTATAATATTTTTGTCTCATTTGTTTAATTAGGTTTGCTTTATCTACTTTTAGGACTTGTGTGAAAAGCTGATGAGGTTTTAGGTCATATTTATACAGACATATAGATAACTAACGGGTTCACAAACTTTCAAGTACCACTGTATGTCAACAATAATAGTTTACATTTGTCCTATGCATATGAAAGTAATAATCTACTGGATTTGTTCAGGCAATGCAAAATCTTTTATTGTGAATTAACAGCAGTAAGGATGAGTGACTCTATTGTTGAAATCAACAATTAATAGCTATGTGATGTCACCAAAGGGATATATCCTGGTTGAAAATGAGTTTATCATGTGAAGCCCAAGCAATGGAAATCTCATAATAAATATGAAAATTATCAGATTTAAACATTACTGGAACTTTTATGGGATTGGTCCAACATCATAGCCCAAACCAATCTGGATCTAAAGTTCTCAACTAATCAGTAAAATGCTGTGTCTGAACATTTAAAAGGTAGCCCTTTCCAATTTACCAATGCCAATGCAAACTGATTTCAGCAATTAAGGTGATCCAGTTCATCAATGTTTAAGTTTGGCCCACCATTTAAGGGTTTCTGAGTTTTTGTAATATTTAATTTTTAATATAATAAACACAGTAAAAATCAGGGTATCCAAACATCTGCATAATTTGTTTACTCATTCACTTAATTTCACACCCGTTTAATCCAATTTAGGGTCATGGGGAACCCAGGCTTAACTGGCTACACAAGAAGCAAGGTAGAAACCAACTCTGATGGGGCACCAATTCATCCTAGGGCACATGCACACACCCATACATCCACACACACACAGACATCAAATAATGCAATTTCTATATTTACCAGGTTGGTAACGTCTAACTCATTAATATTGGAAAGATTTCCTGTTACTTCAACTCTGATCACCACCCAGTAGTACACAGCTGAAAAAGACAGGAGCAGCTGATTAAATATATTGTTTTTATTCTGATTTAAAAGGTTGTTTTGTGATTTCTATTATCAGGATGCATACTTACTGTTATTATTACAGTTTTTTGAGAAGTCACACTGCACTGGACTGGGAGCTGTATTAGAACAAGCAAATTATTACATACGGTCAAGTCTCAAAGTGGTTTCAAGTAACAGATCATGTAAAACAAATATGTATGTTATCTACATACAGTATTTGTAGAAAATTGGAATTCCTTTATACATAATTTCACACAGATCCCAGAAATAGAAAGACATATCAACAATTGTTAGCTATATTAGAAAGGCAATAGGGAAAACAATATTTATTAAAATAAGCCTCTTTTTGGGAGACACAACTATTACCTAACATTAGAACTACTAGGGAGCAGTAGATGCATGATAGCTATATGTCTGTTGTATGTGATATAGATCTTGCTAAAGTGTTAAGAAACACCTGTTATATCTTAGCTAAATTATCCAAAAAGCTCATTGTATTAACTCACCTGTAGCATTAGAGCTGTCCATGCTAGTCAGTGGAGTTGTGGTAGTTGTGTTCATGTCAGCTGATGATGTATTTGTTGGCTCTGTTGTTGCTAAATCAACAGGGACAGAAGTAGCAGGATTTTTGTCATCAGAGCAATATGCAATACAGCAGTTATAGCTACCAGAGAGCTCAGGATTCACAAAAAAAGATATTTCCTTTCCAAATAAGATTCATTAGTTCCTGCACTGTCTCATCCACTTAATCCTAAAATTCCAAAAACAAAAGCAATACAGGGTGCAAGGCAGCAACAACCGTAGACATGGTTCCAATCCATTGTAGGGCACATAAGCAAACACAAGAAGGACATGCAAACTCCACAGAGGCAAAGCTGTGTCAGAGCTGTGAGAGGCTAATACAAATAAAATTCAGTGAAATCAAATCTAGTTAATATCTTGTGCTATGAAATTAATCTGAAAAACCAAGGGTTATTTTGGGTTTTCTCAATATTTAAGGAGCAGAGACCTAATTATACACTTGATCAACACTAAAACATTAAGCATATCCTTTTAAAAAATAACTTATTACAATTGGTGTCCCTAAAATTATTGTAAACAAGATGTAATTTTTACATTTACAGAAACATATAAAAATGGTTAATCCATGTTCCTTTCCTGTTTCACGGAGGTAAATATTAGGTGGCACATGACACAAAGTCTCACACTAATCCTCTATATATTTAAGTTTCCATTTGAGTTAAGGTAAGTTAAGTACTTGATTTTAAATGTACTCAAGTTTTAAAACTATTGTCATATAATATAATTACAAAGATCGCTCACTTGTTTTTCTTTCACTGTTTCTAAACTACTGATTCTAAACTACTGATTGTCACTACCAGCAGTTCCTGCCCCCTGACCGCTAGAGGTCAGGCGCGGCACACTGATCCACCCGAAACCCGTTCGTGCTGACAGGAAATTACAAAATGGTGATTAGGACAGACGAGGTACACCTGTACGGGTGTCTTTAAAACTCAGGCGTTTGCCAGGTTGCCTCGTTGCGTCCTGTGACTGCTTTGGCGTCCGGATCGTTGACGTACCTTTCCACTATTTTTTGTCTCTCACATTTGTTACTTCAGATTTTGCTGCATCTCAGTCGTTATTTTCATGTGTTTTTCGGGTTCACATTTTGGTCTGCATTTCAGGTTTGTTCTCGCATCGGGTAATTCTAGCATTCTGGTTTTTGTACGGCAGGGTTTTTGCTTTCATTTAGTGAGGTCTTCTTTTAGCACTCGCCCTTTTCAGCTCCTGTCATTTTTTCAGAGCTTTGTTTTCCATTGCTCCATCTCCATCGGGTTTCCAATTTATTTTGCGTTCGAGTTTTATCTCGTTACTTTTGTTTACTCGCCTTTTTCGCTCCCTTCGCTCATTTTTGCTCTTGAGTTCTCCCTTCATCCATCCTTCCTATGTCCTAGTCTTTTTCCATCCTATCCACATACGTCGTAGTGATGACATTTTTGGTGGTTACCTTTTCCCTTAGGGTTAGAGGTACTGGCTCTTCTGCCAAGGGGGGAGGTGGAGTAGGTGTCAGGAGGCCCAAGGTAATTGGTAAGGCCCTAGATAGTGTAGGGTCAACTGGTACCCACTGCAGTCGTACCTATTGCACGCACGTGATTAACATGGCCTCTAGCGTCCGACCACAGCACATACGTCCTCCTCTCTATATCATGATACTGATCTTATATGAGTGCATAAATAGTAAAGCATTTCAATTAGGGCATGAAATGTCAAAACAGAATGATAGCAGGCATTTATAACTTATTTTTTAATAAGTTATTGTCTTAAGCACTTTAAACAGGAAACTATGAATTACTGAAGAATGAGATCCTGTGTACCACAGGCAGCAAGACAGGCTTTGGAAACTTAAGGTCTTACAGATAGTAGCGAATTAGAGAATCTTTAAGTGAGGCCACGAGTGAAATGAAGTCTACTTATAGTAAATAAAACGAAATCAACTCAGCAAAGCCAATCATTCATTAATTCATTGTATTATCTGCTTTATCCTATTCAGGGACTCAGGAAAGCTGGTGCAAGGCAGGAACAACCCTAGTCAGGGTACCAATCAATCTTAGGGAACACACACACATTAAAAGCACTTTGAAAACACCAATTAACCCAACATGCAGGTTTTTGGAATGTGGGTGGTAACTGGAATACTTGGAGAAAACTCATGCAGACACAGGGAGGACATGCAAACTCCACACATGTGGAGCCCAGGGTGTGGATCAAACCAGGGATCTAAGAGCTGTGAGGAGACAGTCCTAACCCCTGTACCAATTAAAATGTAGCTGTGCTCTGATTGTGCATTTTGACTATTTAGATATTTCTTCCACAGAAAGAAGCCAGTAACTATAGACATTTTGAAAATGTAATGGAACATTGTAAAACTTTTTTCCTTTGAAATGAAGTAGAGAATAAGAATATAATAGGAATATTTCAGTAAAGTTGAACCAGTCAGAGATGGCTCTTAAGCAGGTTAAATGAGCAAATTAATTTGTTATTGCCAAACACTGCATTAGACACTTTGACACTTAAAAAAGGTTCTATGCTCAAATGAGATGAACAGAAAAAACAGTGCAATTCATTATTACTTCTTGTGATATTCATTGTTATGACAATGCTACTACTTCTTCAAAAGGCATATGACAGAAGAGATTGTAGGAAAACGCATTACAAAATGTCACGAGGCCAGCTGCTGTGGCCCAGTCCACTGTCAGAGTGCCGAGACGGCGTTAAGCATGCTCACCGGTGGGAACTACTTCTCCCACCATGCAGCGAGCACACCGGACACACAGCACTAATTAAGAGCTGATGTAGAGCAGCTGGATCTGACTCTACTTAAATCAGCTCCCTGTGCCACTCTGTGTCGCTCCCTTAACCCGTTTGTGTGTTTTGCTGCCGACTGAACTCTGTACGCTATGCTTGTGAACACACGCAGTTTATTTTCACCTTCTAAGCTGCACATTTGGCTCAATTACCAATCGCTGACGCACTGCACGTCAACGTCTACTGCAGCCGTCCGCACTGCTTAATATTATTCGTTGTTTGGGGATATTGTGGCTGAACTCTAGCTGCTGTTTCCCGACTTTTCTTCTCCACATTACCCTTCCACAACTGCGCAGCTTCACTGCCCCCTGTGGGAAGCCAACCACCATTGAAGCCAAAACTCCCACTCTGCTCCCTTTCTCTTCTCTCCCTTGTGTTTTTCCTCTGATGCTGGCATCATGGGTGGCTGCCCCTTCATTTAGGGAAAGAGGTACCGACACTCCCACCAAGGGGGGAGGCAGAGTAGGAACCAGGAGGTCCTAGGTAACTGTCAGGGCCCTGGGTAGAGTAAGGTGAAAGGGCTCCTCACCAGTCACCACCCCTTTTCCCTAGCGCTAGTCCCATCGGCTCTTCTGCTCGCCCCTGTGCTTAGGTCCTTCTCAACTGCCATGACAGAAGGGTGCAACCAATAAGTGGACCTAGCAGGGGCCTCAGCCGAGGACACCCGCCAGACCACCTCCATCCAGGGTGGCCCCAGCCAACAGCTACAAGAGATAAGCCTACGGCTGTGGGCCCTGGCTCAGGTGGTGTGGGACCTTTACACCCCGGGCCTGCTCTCCTCTCATCTGAGCCTCTCTCCCAGATGATTTGCCTATCGCTACCCAGAGAGGTTCACTGGGGAAGCCGATCGCTGCCGTGGGTTCCTGCTGCAATGCTCCCCTTTGTTTCAGCAGCAGCCTGGAAGGTTCACGTCCGACAGGGCCCGAGTGGCCTACATGATTTCTCTCCTATATGGCCAGGCCCTGGATTGGGCCATGGCTATCTGGGAGAGTGGTGCTGCAGAATGCGCCTCAGAGGCTGCTTTTGCCCGAACCATCCGTGACACCTTCCACCACCCATGGGGTGGCCAGAACCCTGCCCTCCACCTCCTCGAACTCACTCAAGGCTCCAGGCCAGTCATCGAATACATCATCGACTTTCGTATCATGGCTGTGGAGTCTGGGTGGAACAAGGAGGCCTTATGCACAGTCTTTCAGGCAAGGCTGAGCGAGCAGCTAAAGGACAAACTGCCAGCACGTGACGTGCCACCGAACCTCACTGACCTCTGTATGTGACTCCATGCCCGCCTTCGACAACGGGACAGGGAGCACGCATTCTACTCGCCATGCAGTTCCTGGATCCCCCAGGCCAGCCCCCCTTTTGTAGAAGGCGGCTCACTAAGCCTGAGCTCATGCAGCTGGGCTGCAACTGTGCTGTTTCGGCTCGGCATTCCAGGTGCAGCCAGGACCGGGTCCAGGTGGGGGGAGTCGAGACCAGTCCCACCTAGATCCCTCTCATGGGGGCTTTTTCTCACCATTACTCTGGCGAGGGAAACTGGTTCACCCCTGCAGCTCCGGGCAAGTATTGACTCAGGAGCCGCAGGGAACTTAATTGATGAGGGTTTGACTCACCCCAGCGGCTTCCCCAGAACACCCCCTTCAAGCCATTGATGGGCACCCTCTGGGAACTGGGAAGGTCTCCCACCATACCATGCCAGTCGAGGTGTGGGTGGGACCCCACACCGAGCAGATCTCATTTATGGTCACCCAAGCTCCTCGGATATGCCTGGTGCTGGGGCTCCCATGGTTGCTGCTCCACAACCCACACATTGACTGGCCCTTATCCCGTTTGTGTGTTTCTCTGCCGACCAAATTCTGTACGCTGTGCTTGTGCACACACGCAGTTTACTTTTACTTTCGCTCACTAGCTATTAGCAGCTAGCACACTTCATTCAGCCCTTATATATGTCCCGACTTTCCGCAGCCTTCTAAGCTTCACATTTGGCTCTATCACTAATCGCTGACGCGCTGCACATCTGCGTTTACTGCAGCCCTCCGCGCTGCTTATTATATGCTATTTGTCGATATTGTGGCTGAAATCTAGCTGCTGTCTCCCCACTCTTCTTCTCCGCATTACCCTTCCACTACCATGCAGCTTCACTGCCCCCTGTGGGAAGCCAACTGCCACTGCAGCCAAAACTCCCACTCTGCTCCATATCGCGTCTCTCCCTTGCATCTGCCCATGTGCTGGCATCGTGGGTTGCTGCCCCTTCATTTAGGGAAAGAGGTACCGGCTCTCCCCGCAAGGAGGGAGGTGAAGTAGGAACCAGGAGGTCTGATGTAACTGTCAGGGCCCTAGGTAAAGTAGGGTGAGAGGGTGCCTCCCCAGTCACCACCCCTTGTCCCTAGCGCTAGTCCCAGCATTCCTTCTGCTCGCCCCTGCGGTCCTTCCCAGCTGCCATTACACAAAATGTGTGCAAACACAAAATGTATGATCCTGATGCAGCATAGCCATTTTTACACATAGGATTTGAATGTACAATTTTGAGAACAGCATATTTCCACGTGATATTGAGTGTAGGATATGTCTAGTCTTCCTTATGTTCATTAAAATTACTGAACCAAACTAACACAAATAAGGGCTGTTGTAGTTCGCTAACATACCTGTTGTAAAAGTAGAGTTGTCTGTGGTCAGTGGAGTTGTGGTAGTTGTGGTCATATCTGCTGTCGATGATTATTTAGAATGTAGCACAACAAAACAGAAATATTAAAATAATGGTCAGAGGCTCAATATGGAAAAACATTATTTAACAAGAGCAGAAAAATTGATAAACCCAGCTGTTGTAAAATTAAAATTGAGCAGTGGCGCCATGGTAGCTTAAGACTCAAGATTTTGTCACAAACACACTCATACCCACAGGTACCAGGTGTAATAAAATGAATAGTGGCAGTTCCAAAAACTGTACAAGCAAAACAATAAAGAAACAGTACAAATAATATAGTACTGAGGGAGGTGGCATGGTTTGGTACTAAATAAATA
Source organism: Loricariichthys derbyi (assembly GCA_033118015.1). Taxonomy (NCBI): domain Eukaryota; kingdom Metazoa; phylum Chordata; class Actinopteri; order Siluriformes; family Loricariidae; genus Loricariichthys; species Loricariichthys derbyi. The sequence continues at coordinate 7,399 of JAVSBU010230965.1, forward strand.
ATATAAACCAAAACTAAAAAGAGAGAAGAAAGCAAATGGGAGCTTACAGAATTTTACACATTTACATAAATTGTGGATGTGTATGTATGTATATTGCATTTCTCAGTGTGTCTTGTGTGTGTGTTGTGAGATTTGGCTGTGAGGTTTGAGGTGTTCATGTTCAGTTGAAGAAATGAGGTCTGTAAATTTGGAGTTTTTATTTTATTTATTTTTATTTACTTTTGTTGTCCATTTCCTTTTTTTTTTTTTTTTCGTTGGACCACTTTTTGGTAATTCTTTATTTTTATTTTAAGGCAGTGACAAGGGGTTACAGGGATAAGACAAGAAAAATATTTGTGCATTTGCTGTACAAAATATTAGACTTAACTACATTATGTGGGACATGAAGGTAGGCGATAAGTGAGATAAGTACAGAGCAAAACAAAAACAAAAATTTACAGGGTCATTAATTCAATACCTCTACCCCTCTAAAAAGAAAAACGGGCTTTAAGTCCTTTATGTATCTAACCCATTAAACCCATAGATTAACTGTCACAGTCAGCGCTCGCGCCACCAGGGGCCCCCCGCGAGCCACCGATCGGGCTGGCAGACGATCGCGCATGCCCAACCATAATCAGTGACCTAATCTCGCTCAGGTGGCGCGAGCAGTTTAAATTCGGAAAGCCTGAGATCCGCCGTCTCGCGTCCTTACTTCCGTAGCCTGCAATCTTTCTGGCTTGTGTTTTCTCAGAGTCGTTTATGCTCCTTTCCGCTCACTGAGCATTCTAGCGCCGTTGAGCCGTAGAGCACGCGATCATCTTCTGATCCGTGCTTCGTGACGCCGCATGCTACGCGCTGCATGTTCAGGCTTGTTTCAGCCCGCGTTCAGCCACTCAGCGCCCCTTGTGCACGTTTAGAGCTTCCGTGCCTGCTGCCTCGGTGCGGGCTCGAGTTCTGCAGCAGCTCTCTGCTCTGCTTCCTAGTGTTGCTTGGGGATTCCCAGTGGGCGGTCCCTCGGCCTTGGGAAGCCCCCCGCTCTTCTGCGCCACGCCCCCGTGGCCGCGTATTTTGTGTTCATTATTTCCTCTTTCAGCCTTAGTAGCGTCGTCACCCGAGCTCGCCTCGTGGTTTTCAGTTCGTTTTCCCCTTTCAGCCTTAATAACATCATCACTCAAGCTCGGCTCGTGGTTTTCAGTTCGTTTTCCCCTTTCAGCCTTAATAGCGTCATCGCCTGAACTCGGCTCGTGGTTTTCAGTTCGTTTTTCCCTTTCAGCCTTAATAGCGTCATCGCCCGAGCTCGACTCGTGGTTTGGTTGATTTCCCCTTCGGGGTTGTTTTTGTTCGCTCCTCCGGGTGTTCTGCCATCCGTAAAGGGCGCTCTTTAGGCAGGGCCACCGGTACCGCCTCACCCGCCAAGGGGGGAGGCGGAGTAGGTACCAGGAGGACGGAGGTAACCGCTAAGCGCCCTAGGTAGTGTAGGGCCAGTGGCGCCCCCAATCGGATCGTGCTTTCCCGTTCCTTTGGCCCCTGCCTTTTGCCTTTTTGGCCCCTGCGGTTAGGTCCTAACCCCCCATTATGACAAAGGGGCTCAGAGCTGATCCTTGATGTAGTCCCACCTCCACCTTGAAGCTATTTGTCACTCCTACAGCACATCTCACAACTGTCCTGCTGTCCTCATACATGTCCTGTACCAGTCTGACATACTTCTTTGCTACTCCAGATTCCCTCATACAACACCACAGCTCCTCCCTTGGCACTCTGTCATATGCTTTTCTAAATCAACAAACACACAATGAAGTTCTTTCTGACCCTCTCTGTACTTCTCCATCAGCATCGTCAAACAAAGATGGCCTCTGTGGTGCTTTTTCTTGGGATGAAACCATACTACTGCTCACAAATAGTTACCTCTTGACTAAGTCTAACCTCCACAACTGTCTCCCAGATCTTCATTGTGTAGCTCATCAGCTTAATTCCCCTGTAGTTTTTACAACTCAGTGCATCACCCTTGTTCTTAAAAATGGGCAACAGCACACTTCTCCTTCATTCCCCTGGCATTTTCTCACTCTCAACAATGCCACTGAATAATTGAGTCAAAAATTTGGTATGTCATAAGGTCCAACTTCCTTCCCTTTCTTTATCCTCTTCAACACATTCCGAACTTCATTCTCACTGATCTTGCCCACTTCATGATACACAGTTTCTATGACCATTACTATTTTTTCATTTTCATTCTCTTCCTTCATTAACTCCTCCAAGTACTCCTTCCATCTTCCCATCACACTCTGCTCACTGGTTAGAACATTACCATTCCTATCTTTAACAAATCTAACCTGCTGCACATCCTTTCCACCCTGATTCCTCACTGACCAATCTGTATAATTCCTTCTCGCCTTCTTTAGTGTCCAGCCTCCCATACAGCTTCTCATACGCCTTCTGCTTTGCTTTTGCTACCTCTCTTTTTGCCCTAAGTTGCATCTCCTTATATTTCTGTCTACTTTCGTTAGTCCTGTCCCTCTCCTATTCCTTCTTGGCTAACCTCTTACTCTGAATACCTTTCTGCACTTCACTATTCCACCACCAGGATTCCTTATCATATTTTCTTTGTCCAGATGATACACCAAGT
>JAVSBU010231072.1:0-11888 GCA_033118015.1 Loricariichthys derbyi
AGACGAAGAGGAAGGCCAAAGAGGAGATATATGGATGCAGTTAGAGAGGATATGGAAGTAGTTGGTGTGATGAGAGAGGATGCTGAGGACAGAGGGAGGTGGAGGAGGATGACTCGCTGTGGCGACCCCTGAAGGGAAAAGCCGAAAGAAGAAGAAGAAGAAGAAGAGAAAAGAGGAAATGTAGTTAGTTATTGTTAGAAGTCAAAAATCTATTGACAAAAATAAAGATTTTGTACCATTAAATGCAGCAGTAACTATGGCAGCATAGCTAAAAGTGAAGAATCAGAGGGAAACACAGCCAAGAGGGATCACATGAGATATCAGCAACCCACCTCCCCAGGAACCAACAAACTTGTTTGGTTGCATAAAAGTGACAGGGAGACAGCACCCAACATCCCAGATCACCACAAGTCTCATTGATCATGAACCCCCTAAGGCTCTGCCCTTAATTTAACATAAGGATGCACAACTTAGGATCAAAGGGATCCAATGCCAGGCTAGACAACAGCCAAGGTTTAATAAGGCAGACATGCCAGACATAAAAGTACCATACATGAGCTTTGAAAGATGTCAGAGGAAGGTAACTGTAAGATTTACCTCATAGAAGTAATGTGTATTTGCCCATTATATGAATATTTGTTATCCAACAAATTGAACAGTGTATCTCATTGTGAAGAAATCACCATAGACAAGAGTAAAGTTGTCACGCCCGGGGGATTTGAACACAAAGAGACCCATATGCAGGACAGTGGAATAACATAAAGGGTGCTTTATTCAAAACACAAACGTAAAACCACACAGAAACACAAAACACAGCCAAAACCCGACTGACCCCCAGGAACCGGTTCGAACCGGGATGCGCGAGGCCATGAGGGCACGCCCCGAACTGAACCCGACGGGAAGGAGCCCCGGGCAGGCCCCAGGCCAGAGGACACCGCTCAACGGTGGACTGGTGCCGCTGGGTAACGCTTTTACAGATGCAGAGCGCGCACCCAACCAGCCGACGCCACTGTCCACGTCTCTCCTGAACGTGTCCGGCCAGCTGTCCACCGGAGCCTGGTACCCTACCGGCACTGGGGAGGAACTAGAAATATCCTTACTCTATCTAAGAGAGACCTGACGAACCTCGGGGCTCCTGCCACCTACTCCACCTGCCCTCTACGAAGGGCAGGTGGTACCGTCATCCCTGTGACATTAATCGGGGCCGGGACGTGCCTCACCCAACTGCACCTAGCGGACCTCGCCAGGTGCCTCCATACTGGCAGGAATAGGAGTAGACCTCCTGCCTATTAGACCTAACTGCACTTAGAACACTGAACTCACCACCAGCTTGAAATGTCCTGTTCTTTGGATGTATTGCATTATTATGCTGAAAGTACGGATTAGTAAATGGGTAAGGTGTGGAATTAAAGGGATGCACATGGTCAGCAACAATACTCTAATACACAGTGGCACTCAAACGATTAAAGACTGGTATTAATAGGCACAGTGTGCCAAGAAAATTTCCCCCACCATTACATCACCTCCACCAGCCTGGACTGTTTATACAAAGCAGGTTGAGTCCATTCTGTTGGCACCAAATTCTGACCCTACCATCTGTTCCTCAGAAGAACAGCCTGTGCTTGTTGCAGGTTCAGCTTTCTGTTGGTGGTTGACAGAAGTGGACCCTGATATGGTCTTCTGCTGCTGCAGCCCTTTTGACTCAGACTTCAACATTATGTGAAGGCTGAGATGATTTTCTGCTCACCACAATTGTGCAGAGTGGTTATCTGAGTTATTGTAGGAGACCAGCAGTTATAAAAATACTCAGTCTAGTCTGTCTGGCACCAACAATCAAAATCACTGAGATAGAATTTTTCTCCATTCTGATGGATGATGTGAACATTGCTTGAAGGCACCTGCCTGTATCTGCATGATTTCATGCTTTGCACTGCTCCCAAACTATTGGCTGATTACATACATGAATACATAGGTTTAATAGTGTATATAGACATACTGTTTCAGGTTATAGAGTAATTAATACAAATTACGAACCTGTTTCTCATGTCTTGTACAAGTTTTATGCAGTTTTTTGCAGTGTTAGATCTATAGGCTGATCCTTCTTAACACTGTTCAGATTTTATAGTTTAAAAATACATCTTCAACTGCTTTCACCCACTTCGGTGCCATAAATGGAGGCCTGTTATAACATATCCATGTTGATGTAGGTCTCTTCCGAATAAGTCCAGTTGACTCACACCTACCCCTACGTGACAAGGTCAGCTTGAGTTCATGAGAGTCAGAGGAGCATCATAAATCTGAAGAAAGGCTGTACTGGTTTCTTTAATCAAAGGATGTAGTGCTCTGTATATAGCCTGATGGTTGCCTGGCGACAGTAGTCATAGAAACTAGGAATCTTTGTGACATGGAAACTCTTCTCCATTTCCTCCTTTTCCCTCTCACCAGTTCCCAGGTAAAAATAGGACTGAGAAAGAAGATGATGGATGGCGAGACATGTAGCTTGAGTAGTGGAAAACATGAGCGAGTGCAGTTCCTCCTCTTTTACGCAAGTGTAATTTTATTATATCACAATATGGAGTAATCCCCTTAAAGAACAGTTTGTTTCTTGGTGTCAGCAAACACACCTGAGCCAAAAGAAATGGCTTGAGGACCAAACAGCGACTTTGTGGGTTTAAAGTAGAGAGGCAGATTTTAATTTGCATGACAAGGTAATGAACTTGGACATATGTCAGGACAATAGCTGTGGCCCCATCCCAACTTTGACCTGTCCCCTTTACCCATGTGATATTTCTTCGTTATTTTTCGTATTTAACAAGAGCATTGTTTCATCCACAGTCGTACATTCTACCTGGGTTTATCGTTAGGTTCCTGTGTGCAGACCTTTTGTATTAAAACTGACAACACGTTTTACTGTGATTTATTGGAGGAAAATCAGTCAGTATTGGGCGCAGCTGGATGTCAAAATGATAAGTGTTTCACTTTAGGTGAAGGCTATCTTGTCTAAAAAGCTCTTTGTGTCCCACTGAAGACTGAAGCTTGCAATATTTTTGGCTTATAAAGACCTAAATGTTTACATTCTCTAGCAGGGTTGGAACAGTTACTTTATAAATGTAATCCGGTACAGATTACTGATTACCTATTAAAAATGCAATTGTAACCTAATTAAATGAATTACACCATTAAAGTAACTGATTACTATCAGGGTGAGGTGTAAAAGGAGGACCCATATGCAGACAGCTTCATGAATAAGGGTAGGCTTTATTTAGCGTAAATAAGGGAACTGAAGAGCATAAAAAGAAACCAAAAATGCAAAAATGGCAATCCCCTGAAGGCCGACGGGGCTAAGGTGCGTGGCGACGACTTAGGAGACGTCCAATGATGAAGTGGATCCGGTTTTACAGCCGGCGGACCGATCCGATCAACCATACCTATATGGAGCCCATTTTTATGGCCGGATGTCCCAAATCACCCAACCACTGAGACACATGGGAGACCCAAGCAAGGTCCGGCAGGATGCAGTGCAGGGACAGACCCTGGGCAATGCCCGCCCACGGGTTGCACTCCAATCCAAGTGAGACTACTGCCTAGCCCCTTTAGATGTGGCCGGTGTTGGCATGGCCACATCGTGGGGCATTTCCTTGGTTTATGTGGTTCCTGTGGTTTCTCTCCACCCGGGTCATACCAACACGACCAGACAGGCTCCAGAATGGAACCAGAAGGGGGAATACGGCACAGAGATACAGCTAACTGTCCCTCCACTCAAATGCTAAGCCCTGACAGTTACCTCCGGTCTCCTGACTGTACTCCACCATTCATCTACAAAGGAACGGTGATACCTTCGTCCCTCAGCCTCTCTAGCACAAAAGAGTGAGACTGGTTCGTGCACCTGCGAGAGCACCCCGCGATTGCGCGCATAAGTGTGGGATATATGCACCAGCCTCAGGACAAGCGTCCACAAAGACCATGTCTAAACACATATCGGCTGCATGAGCCGTGGCGAATCAAAACGATCGCCGGGCTGCCAGATGTAAAAACGCAGCTTACCGTAGACGATGACCCGGCGAAGAGTGATCCGCACGGCTCACAGCTGAATCCAATCACCACTAATAGTAATGCCGTCTGCAGCTCCAATTGTGCATGTGCACATGCTAAAGTGTCGATGGATTCTGGCTCGCGCCAGACTGCCGATGGTAAACAAACACACACCTGGCATGACACCTGACAGTTACTTTTGGATTACTTGTATTTTAAAACCATATGTTCAAATAAAGACCATATATTCAAATAAAATTTATTTCATATTGCAAAAATTATTTAAGTAAAACATTTTCCAAGTGATTGTAGATGTTTTAGATCTGTTCATTAATCATCCCATGTTCTCCAGTTTAGATTAGCATGAATTTAATTGAATTTAATGTTACTTCAACATATTCTATGCTGCTGTATGTTAGTTTTTCTAGCTGGACACTGTACATTTATGGCAATTAGCAGGCGTCCTCATCCAGAGCGACTTATAATCAATACAGTCTGACAATCCAAGAAATTGTGTGTAAACGGTCTTGCTCAAGGACCCAACGGTGTCAGCTTGGCAGACGATGGGATTTTAACCCTGGACCTTCTCGTCCATAGTCCAGTACTTTAACTGCTAGGCTACCACAGTCCCACTGTACCACTATAAAGAACTGCTGGTATGTTTTAGCTTATGTAAGCCCAAGAAGTTAAAAATAGAGGTTTTGGAAAAGGTTCTAATTAATTTTTGCTCTCAGTAAGCCTCAGCGCTAACCCGAGCTTCTGTTGTTTCAGTTACCGAACCCTTTGGTGTTTGAATTCTGTACTAATTCTGTCCCCGCTTTCCAAGGTTTGTGTAACTCAGCCTCTGTTACGTTGCTGGAAGTTCCACTATAAACCAGTACTAGCTGTTTAACAGATTCTGTACCTGTTTTGCCTGTTTGTCACAAATCTTAATATGCTTCTCATTTGCGCTTTTGCATTTCCCATTGCCTCGTAACTGTGCTGTAGCTGAATTTTAGGACCGTAGATTATTAGTGGTAAATGAAAAGGCCCTTATTGTTATTGCATATCATCACTGTCTTTATCAATTAAAGATGCAGCATTGTTATAAAAATGTTCTGTGTACTGTTTATTCATTTTGATGAACTTTCGTCTTTTCTCATGTTTAAGTTCTTTTAAAATTTATTTATATGCATTAATTTTTAGAGTTGGTTGGTGTAATGTAGATGCAGAAATAAACACCAAATGCATACAGAATTGTAAATATAGTTTATTTTAATGACCGTGAAAGGTATGTAAAACATGTTTGGGAGTGGCCGGTGTGTGTGTGTGCTGGAATTTCGCATGTTGACAAGCAAATTGCAATAATACATATATAACTTGATAATTATGGTGATATAATTATATTAACTGCACAAACTGGTCTCTGATTCTGCGATTTGTTGATGCATTCCCTCCCTGACATTTTTGATTCCACAAAAATTGTCATTATTACCACATAAATCATTAATCTTGGCTGATCTTAAATAGATCTATTGAAATACTCAAAACCATGATCATCCATATAATCCACCTAAGTATATTTTTTCAAGTGAATAGTTAGATCAATATTTTAACTAATGCTATAATGGGGTTGTTACTATGGAAAGATGTAGACAAATTATAGCCCTTTTAGCACACCCTTAAAATTACACTATCCATTCATACATGTAATAGTGTTAAATAATCTGTTAAATACATAATCATTCACATTAGGAAAACAGGAAAAGCAAAGGTTTTAAATGATTCCCATAGAAATTAGGTTCACATATTCACAATAAGACTAACTATTTTTTAGACGACAAAAAAAAAATCTTATGACGAACCACCTGACATAAAAGTTTCATTACCAAAAAAAGTATGCTGGAGAAACATCTTTTCACTGTACATGTTCCTCTGGGTGTTGATATCCGAACAGCTTGAAGTCCGCCTCATACATTTTGTAGAGTTTCCTCCTCCAGTCAGCGGGGATGCTGGTAAACCAGGACTTTATCCAGCTATCTTGTACCATTTTGGTGCTGTTTGGTTGTAATTGGACAATATTGTCAACGTTAAGCAGTCGTAGCAGGTGGGGAGCATCTTCTTCCATGGTCTCCACCTTCCCTATGAAGTCGTAATTAATCAAGCATGGATGGCACAGTTCATTGATTCCTTGCCAGAGAGCCATTTTCTTTAAATACATGGCATCCGGGTTGCTTAGAATAAACTGGATGAACTGGGAGAATGAAGGAACTTTAGTGTTGTCGTTACCGTATTCCCTCAGTATATGAGACACTAAGTCTTGATACGCCTCACTTACGTTTTCCACATTTCCTCTGTAGGCTGAAATCAACCTCACGAATGGATCTCTGACAAAAATGAACTTCTTGTATTTCGTAAGCTTTTGCTTCATGATCTCCATAGAATGTATATTGAGGGCGTATAAAAAACGTCCATGAACCATTTCTAAGGGGATATCCGAAGGGTCTTTGTATGGGACGCCGTTCACCTTCAGACTCTCACTGAGAACGATCATGATACGTTTCAATGCAGTGCTTCCAGTTCTTGGAACAGAGCAATAAATAATTCCGTGTCGGTCATCCACAAACAGATGGTTCAGCCTCCATTTGGGGACATCGTCAAAGCTTTTCCATATGCCGCTCAAACCAAACGTTTCATTATTACTGCAAAGGCCCTGAAGCAGCTTCTTTCTGGCATATTGTCTGAGAGTCAGCTCCATTGGAATCGGGCTTGTGTGGGTCTTCCACTCGCATTTCTTCTCCACTTCAGTCGGCACCTCTCCTTCAATGTCAATATCCAGCTGTGATACTGATTGTCCATTTTGCTGACTGGTAAGAGCCTTGGATGAAGAGCGGTGAAACATATGTACTTTGCTTACATCTTCCCAGTTTCTGCTTATCAAAATCATAAAAAGAGCGAGGCTCAGGACTAAACCGCCATACAAATATTTCAACTTGTTCATCTTATCCAGTTTGTGTAAGAGGTTCATGTGTTATGAGCCATTCTAAATAAATGCAGGTAGTGTGCAGACACCCAGCTGCAAACTGCTAATTAGCTCAACTCGTCTGGTGACATTTTTTCTAAAGGTGAAAATTCAGAATGGAAGATCTTCAGATCTTCAAAGGATACAGTGAAGTAAAAGAAGAACAAAGTTTATGTTACAAATCAAACTATTGTTCATTTTCTAAGATGAGAAGGAGATTGGGAGGTGGATGGTGCGATAGACTGTTGCCCTATGAAGGGTTTGTTCCCTGTGCTGCCGGTTGTGCCAGAACCTGAACTGGTTTATGTCAGTATGGAAAGTTAGTAAATCTAATGCTTATGCTTATTGTTAGTGTGGAAGCGAGATGTAATAGAGAGGACCCAAATGCAGGACAGCTTCATGAATAGTGGTAGATTTATTAACTCATAACAGAACAACTGAAGAGAACCAAAACCAAAGACTAAAAAACTGAAATAAAACCCAAACAAAAGAGCCTTGCCGGCTAACCCCCGGGATTGATGGGAACTCTGATGCACTAGACGATGAGAACACGTCTGGTGGCCGTCGGTGGGCCCTGCTGATTGGCCAGGTAGGGATGGGGGGGTACGGCAGGAGGCAAAGAGACAGCCCCTGAGGTGGTACCCCAGCCTGCGGGTTACCTCGCTCACTGGTACCTCCACTGCGTGGAACCTTTGTGGGTGACCAAATCGGGGGGCATTTCTCGAGCCGCTGCCGTGTGGTTCCGTTCCACCCAGCCTCAGTACCGGACGACCACGTGGGGGCCCAGGATGGGGCCAGAGGGGGGGCGTACGGCGCAGAGGAGTAAACTGTCCCTACACTAACAGCATAAATCCTGTCGTACCTCGAGCCTCCTGGCTCTACCTCCCTCTACGAAGGAAGGGCTGTACCTTTGTCCTTAACTCCCTCTATACATCAAGCAAAGAGAGGCTGCTGTACCCTTATAGCGGATGGGAAATGCACACCAGCGCAGACGTGCCTCGAATCAGCACAGCGATTCTGCAAAGAGAAAAAGAGAGATGTTAAGAGCGCACCACTAACCCCGCTGCTGCACGCCACAAACACTCAGCCAAGAGATCAGCGGGGTGGCGGCGGCGTGTGATCCTTATCCATAACACGCGTTGATGCCAGCTTGCCTCTCCGTTCTCGCTTCCACCTTTTAAACACTTTGGTGCAACTGTTACTGAAAAACGGATCCTAGAACGGAAGCAGCAGGGCCCATTACACTTATGACTTTCCATGTGATACACTACTGATAAAATCTCCAATATTAACCAGTCAATTTTTATATTTAAGGTTGCTTTGTGCAAAGGTTTGCACATTACCTTAACCGCTTATCCTAGTCAGTGCCTAGTACAGAGACACAGGGTGCAAGGCAGGAACAACCCTAAACACTGCACCAATCCATCATAGGGCATATCCAATCATACAATCCCACACTTAGGTCACTTTGGAAACACCAATTAGCCCAACAAACATGTCTTTGGCATGTGGGAGGAAATATGTGACCTAAGTCTGTCCTCTGTTTGGGGGGGGAGAATAATTCCATTTGATTATAGTAATATCAGTAGGGTTCAACGTTTCTCAATGGAATCATGTTGATTTGAGAGAAATGGCGTCCTCTAGTGGAATAAAAAGCTATTCACTACTCTGTCACAGTGACAAAAGTTAAGGAACCCTGTTCGTGCCTCATGTTCTTGATATTTAAGTACCGGTAGTTAATGCATCTTCATCCTTGTTATAACCCTGTTTCTATGTCTATCCCCAGAAAACACAGGGTGCAGTTGTATACATGCCTGAACAAGACACCTCTCCATCAAAGTAGCAAGTATTGCTTTTGTAGTGCTGGGCGATGATCCCCTGATTGGCTTTACTTCCCTCAGCCACAGCTAACCCTGTCTGCACATATAGTCCATGTGCTCTTACTTAACACTTTATTAGGAACATCTACACACCTACTCCTTTACTCAATTATCTAGTCAATTATATGACTGAAGAGCAATGCATAAAATCATGCAGATAGGAAGCAGCAGCTTCAAGTCATGTCCATATTAACCCCCAAAATTTGATCTAAGTGATTTTTACGCTGGCATGATTGCTGGTGCCAGACAGGCTGAGCTGAGTATTTCAAAATATTTCATTTACAATAGTCTTCAGAGTCAGAATGATGTAATAAATACATTTAACAAAAACATTCAATAAGCTGCAATTCTGAGGATGGAAATCCATGTTGATTAGGAAGGTCAACTGATAATGGCCAGACTGGTTTGAGCTCACAGAAAACTTCAGGTAACAATTCTTAACGCACTCTCTACCTTGAGGTGGATGGGCTACAACAGTGAAATCACATGTCGAATTCCACTCTGAGCCAAACACAGAAAGCTGAAGATTTTTTTTTCATATAACGCCATACCGTAGCATAGCTGAAAGAACAAATATACATTCATTAATTGTTTTATTTGTTTTTCCAGCACACACACACACACACACACTAAGGGTACTTTGCAAACACCAATTACCCTAAAATGCAGGTATTTAGAATGTGGGAGGAAACCGGAGTACCTGGAGAAAACCCACACGGACATGAGGAGAACATGCAAATTCCACACAGATGGAGCCCAGGATGAAATCGAAGATCTCAGAGCTGTGAGGCAGCAGCACCAACCACTTTTTTTCTTCTTTAATATTCCATGTATTTTGACAGTAGAATAAGTTACACCCCTATATAAAACCCCACCCCCAAAATACCGTGAAACCGGTATATTCTTTACATTAAAAAAAAACCTCGATACAATTTTTTTAGCCATATCGCCCAGCACTAATAGAAATACATCATTAATTGTAAAATGGATGAGGGAAATGAAGCATAACTATACGTTTTTTAAACATAGCCAGATTCTGCTGTGGTTCTGAATGAACTGTCACTTATCGAGTCTCGGTTCTGTGATTCATAGTCGTTCCGAACTCCGTCAGTAAAAGCCGAGTCTGAGACAAACTGCCTCACGACAACATGGAATAAACAACATGGCCCAGAAGAAGAGCGGTTTTATTGAAGGTTTGTCCTCATTTTCGCTTTGTATTACGCGTTAAATATTTATTAGAGTCGGTTAATGTCTCTCAGAAGCAATTTATAGTGTTTTATAGAGCGCTGTTTTGTTTAGTAACCTACTAAGCTAGCTAGCAAGCTAACTTGCTAGCTGTTCAGCAAAGCAGACTTTACATCTGTTCTACGGTTAAATATGTAGGCTTATTTTTTACAATTATTTTACAATTACTGCATGATGTCTGTAATTCAGCTTCGTTATTTTTATATATTTTATATTTTTATATTTTTATATCGTCCCAGGTTAGGCTAGCTCACTAGCTAGCTCACTAGCTAGCCAGCTCTGTTTTGCGTCTTTTAAGGCAATTTTAGAAGAAAAACCTGCAAATCTGACATTCATTGAAGCATAAAAAGTGAGCTCATATCCAGTTTATCTCTCGAAATTCAATAATTTAGCAAAACCGGCGAACTGTCTTAATTATTAGTTGCTCTCCACATTAAGCTAAAGAAAGCTGTAATCGCGGAAGCGTCCCAATCCGCGTAGTAGCGCACTACCCATGTGTGTTACAACTAGCGCAAGACCAAGTGTGTTTGTACGTACTATTGAGTGAGCAACCATTCGGTTTGAGACGCGGCCATAGGCCTAGTAGGTAGCAATATAGGAAAAACGTTACGTTTGGACACTAAAATACAGGTATTAATATAGAAGGTGTAGCTTACTTAAATTAAATGAAGCACTTTTTAATGCATGTGGTTTTTAACGACTGGTTTTGCTACTGTGCCTACAGAAACATCTTTATTGTGTAGTTAGCTGATTAGCTAGCATAGCTGCAGCTTTGTCTGCAGGGCTAGCAATTCACTATCTGCAACTATGATCATCTGCACTGCACGTGTGATTACTGATATTGATTAATCAATTTTGGTTTTGTTTCTGAGTTATGAAGCTAACTGAGCTCAAACTTCATTGCAAACTCGCAGCGTTTAGTCTGTAAATGTTAGATCTGTGGTTTTGTTGTTGAGTATGGCTTAACCTTAGAGAAATAATACATGTGGTATGTGGCACCTTCTGACTGTGTAGATCTCATGAATTCCTCAGTACAAGAAAACATGTATAGCAGTGTATCACATGCTACTGTAATCCCCATGTGAAGTTGGCATCTAATTGTAGAACTGGAAGCTTGGTGACCTCAAAATGATACCATCATCTGCAGATCTCTAGCCATGGTCCAGAGCTTTGCATCCAAATGTTTAGAGATAGTGTTGATTAATATGGGTTGAAAGAAGGATGCTGTATCAGAATTCCATCATGTTTGATACTCTGAAAGAATTCTTTGTTAATGGCCGCCAAAGATTGTGGGGAAACTTTGCCTTCCTGGTACAATGACCTGACGTAAAAACTTGTTGTGTATCAAGTACTATGTTTTGCAACAGCAGCATTTGTTTGAAAAACAGCCCTCATTTGGTGGAAGATTGAGCCAGATATGTTAGGAACTTGTTTTTACGAGGCTGGTGATATCATTGCCTGATCTAACCATGTTTGATTAAAGTCCATGCTCTGATGTAGGTGTTTGTGTTTGTAAGGAAACAATAATGCAGGTCACTGGACAAAAATACAGTCAACCCTGCTAGTAATTAAGCACTAATTCCATTCAGAAATCAGAGATCTCGTCTCACAAACTAGCGCACAGTAATAGCTTGATGCCTAGTTCACACATAGACGGTTGCGGCAGAGTTAACCGAGATAAGCCTTTTTCGGTTTTACCTGCAAAAATCCCGGTTAAGCATTTAGGAAGG
>JAVSBU010231394.1:0-11882 GCA_033118015.1 Loricariichthys derbyi
ATTCAATGGTAAGTACTCATATCAAATTTTTTAAATTACGTATCTAGGTTTAAGAGTTTAAAACATTTTATGAACATATAAGTAGACGTTTTCTTTTTTTAAAAGGTACATGTACAGTATGGGAAAAGTTATTAAGCAAATGTATAAGAGTGTGGGAAGAGTTTATAAAGACTTCAAATAATGTTCTTACTGTATAACTACTACAATAAGCACAGTATCGCAACTTCGCGGAAATTCACTTATTGCGGGTGGGTCTGGAACGGATCCCCCCGCGATAAGTGAGGGAACACTGTATATTGTTCTAAGAATATAAAACTTTTACAATCAATACTTGCACGGCTTTGGGAATGTGGCATTTATAATGGATTGGACACAAGCTGGAATGCTTTGAGGTGCCCTAATATGAAATAATTTGAGAGATTAGAGTTGAGGGGTTGTGTTTTATTGGATGTGAAAGATGTAATTTCCTGTTGCTTATACTTGGCTGTAATGACTCTCCCTTGAAAACCAATACAAAGCTTAGAGGGGAAAAATGTAACTTTTATAGAGAGGGCTAAAGAAAAGTGCAATGTTTAAAGCAAAATAGGAAGACTCGATAAAACAAATTACAGAGAGGGAAGAGAATGAGGGAGTTGAACAAACAGAAAAACAAGGTACTGAGAAAAGGTGATGGTGTGTGTAATGAGTATACAAACAGTACAACGTGTGTCCAGCTTTAGTACTGGATCACATCCAGCACCATTGGGTGACTCCAGTGCTTAAATGCACCTTTTTAAACTCAAGTTACATACCAGGTTTAGCGAATGGCTATTATCTCACTTCCACATACACAGTGCCAGTGCTCGTTTAGGGAACCAGTAAGCCCTTTTTTTAGACCTGGCTCCCATTTATATGGGTTTAAGAGCCAAACCATTACATAATCAGATTGGGGAGTTTCCTAATGCACCACATAAGGGTTATACATTTTATCTCAAGCATCGAGAACATATTTTAACATCTGAAGTGAAACCCAAATGCAGCAGAGAGATATGGCTATAGACACTGAGCAGACATAAATACTGTTTTGATTTTAGCAGTTTATTCTGAGACTGTGCATTATAAAAATGTGTTAGCTCCAAATGTCAGTAAAGTGGCTGCTTTCACAGTTACAATAATTCATCTGCTATATGTTGTTTTAACTACAACATTCAACCCTTCTGCACTGCTCATGTCTTTTTATGGTAATTTTGAAAATAACTTGATACTTGAAAAAAATGTCTTCAAGTCTCTGATAATACTGGCCCAGATTTCCCAAGTCAAGAATGTTTGATTTCATTTGAACATTTCCAGATTTTGGTGTCTGCTATGCAACCAGCATGGGCAGCGTATAAGTGGAAAATACCCACATTAGTAGAGAAATCATTGAATTGTCCTGGACTTCAAACAGAAAAATTGGTGTTTTGAACTCGCCTGATCTGGAGAGGGTTTGTGATTAGTCTGCTCAGAATGTGAGGAAGCCTTGAGATGGTCATCTTCATAATTG
Organism: Loricariichthys derbyi; assembly: GCA_033118015.1. NCBI lineage: Eukaryota > Metazoa > Chordata > Actinopteri > Siluriformes > Loricariidae > Loricariichthys > Loricariichthys derbyi. The sequence continues at coordinate 1,523 of JAVSBU010231394.1, forward strand.
TCAGCCATCAGCTTCATACGGTTCTGCGTCTGAAGAATAAAGTTGGTTAGTTAAAAGAAGAAGAAAATTACAAGAACACAAGAATAATCCTCAAAGCTTCACCTTTATACTAGTTTAGCAAACATGTGGGTTCTCAGATCAATGTTTCTTCCATATCCCAAAGTCATGAATCCAATAAAAGTAGCCTTGTTTTGTGATTTAGGTGTGAAAGGGATTTTTAAGTAAGAGACATAGAAAATGAGAGCGCGCAGGAGAGAGTTCAAAAAGCAACTTAGTGTAATCACAGCAACAGATGAACTCGTGCTTGTGACCCTAGCTAAGAACCAGCTCAGCATTTAGAGGGTCGGATATTTGTGGGCGTGACAGTGCCTTGGGATTTGTGTACATTTCAGACATTATCCATGTCATTGTAAATTAAGTACATATGAGTTTGCAGCAGTTGAAGTATGTGTGAGTGTATATGTACACTAATGCCGTGAAACTTTCCACTGTGAACAGATTGTGGTTTACATTGGTAAGCCAACCATCACTCCTGCATCTCCACAGACGTGAACGAGAAATTAATGTAATCAATAAGACATTACAGTGGCATGAAGGCAGACAGCATCCTGCCCTTTTGTACTGCTGGGAGTGTTGTCTTGCTTAATCACACACAGAATGTGATGGTTGGACTCCCTCTGTTTAGTTTTCTCACCCTGTTCCTCCCACCACTAACTACCCTGGTCACCTCCTCACCTCCCTCAGTGTTATAAAGAACCAGAAATGATTATTAGATGATAGTCACCAAAATACGATGAATTTGCCCTTTAAATTTACAACTTAGCAGACACCCTCATATGGAGATCTTAGAACTTACATCTTAGAACATGCAATACAAGCCATTGTGGATTAGGAGTGTACTAACAACTATACCCAGTTGTCTCTTACTGTACTAGTGCATGATTGCCTCCCCTCACATCAAGCTTTCATGTTCTTGGCAGTTCTGAGACTTGAACACTGGATATTCTGATTAATAGTCCAGTTCCTTTCCTAATGTGTTTAATCTTAGCATCACTGGCCATTTTAGTGACAGACACATAAGGTTAAATTGACACTAGACATACAGGTACATCTCAAAAAATTAGAATATCATGAAAAAGTTCAATGTTTTTTGTCATTCATTTCAGAAACATTTCAAGAATTTATTTCTTGAAATTTTGATGATTGTGGCTTACAGATAATGAAAACCCAAAATTAATTGAAAATTAGAATATTACAATTTCCACATTACATACTTCAAATTCTTAATATGCTCTCTATGTTGATGTGACAGTCACTGGCAGTTTGTTAGCCTGAAATCTCTAGTTTCCATCACAAACTGAAAATTTATTTATTCATTTAATCTAAACTAACCATTTTCCCCCCAATTATCTTTCCCTGTCATCATTTCAAAACAATTGACTGACTGGATACTGAAAATATGCAGACTCTAGCACTTCCACTGTGATAATTAATGTCTAATACTAATTAAGATTACCATATTTTCTGGACTATAAGGCGGACTTATAATCCTTTAATTTAATCAAAATCAACAGTTCTCCTTATAATCCGGTACCTTATGTATGAATTCTGGTTGTGCTTACTGACTGATTGTATGTGGTACACAGTGCCCAAAAATCTGTCAAAATGTTTTAGAATGGCTTTGGTAAGCAAAGAAGTTGAAGTTCTTGATGGATTGCTGGATCATTACGTCTACTGTAATCAGGGGCCTTGTGGAGTAATACATAATGTACTTCAACTTAATATTATGGTGTGTTTGTTAGGACCCTAAAATGGTGCCTGTTAAGAGACATGCTTATGAAGTGAATTTCAAACTCAAGGCTATCAGGTATGCAGTAGAACATGGAAATAGAGCAGCAGAGAGAGAATTCAACATTAATGAATCAATGGTGTGGAAGTAGAGGAAGCAATAAGATGATTTGCGCCAAACACCAAGACTAAACAGAGAAGACCAAACGCTATCTACACAGAGTTTTAATGCACGTCTACACGCTGCTTTACTGTACCCGGCTGCAACCCAATACTGCAGAAACGTAATGGAGAAACGTTTGCTGGAGCTTTACACTCTACAGATTGAAATTAAGACCAAACAGAGATTCAGATGGAACAAAACACAATGATCACAGTTAGAGGACGTTATTGAGCAGAGAACAGCAGGTAGAAGCGTCTCTACAATCTCTATTCAACTCTGTTCAAACTTTCACGGAGAGCAGAATCATCACTAAACAAATAAGTAACAGTAATGAGACTGACTCAGATAATGACAAGAGAGATCTGGACATGATTGATGTTGAAATCACCAAACTGTTTACCTCAGACACCGAGGATGAAGAATTTGATGGATTTATGGAAGAGGAATGAACTGAAAAGTGAGTGTATTGTTTTGTATTTTATCTTAAAACTGAACAATGTTTAGAGTTAATGTGAATGAGTTGAATAAAGTTTGACTTATTTGACCGTTTTGCTTTGCTGAATGCGCCTTGTAATCCGATGCACCCTATATATGGATTTAGATCCATTCATTCATACTACACTTTATAATCTGGTGCGCTTTATAGTCCTGAAAATATGGTAATCTTATTATTGGGGTCTTAGCAGCCAAAAGTTTTTGGTGAACAATGAAGACAATGAATATTACTATAGTCCAGTGATTAAGCAGAGGGAGAACTGTCAAATGTTAACAGTAGTGAGCCTATAGACAGACGAGCCACAGTCCTGTATAGACATTGTTGATCCCAACAGCAAAGCCAAAATCTACAACTACTTAATGGACACCTTGTGCTCTATAACTGTCTTTTCATATATGGTAGTGCATGTAATAAGAAAAATGTTTTCACTAAATCTTGTCCAAAACAGCAGATGTGACCAATATGGCAGGCATCATCTTTACAAAGCAAAATTCATCTTGTCTGTTAGTTTCACATTACAGTTTGGCTTGTGCATGCCATTCTTTTGTTCTTTTACCCTGAGCAAACACACATCACTTGCTGTTTTGGCATTAAGGTTATTTAGCATTGCATGGGCTTCAAGCGATTTAAATGGCTTCAGCTGCTCTCTTCATATTTATGTCTGGATGTTAATGTTCCATAGAGTCATAATGGGCCACCACTGAAGCCAAAGTATGAATGGTGCACTTGTCATATTTATTAGTTAATGAGTGGGCTAGTGGTTTATAAAGGTAAGGTGTTTAAATAAGCTCAACCTGTCTGTAAATGTTATTAAATCTAACTTGTAAACAGTTTGAATTCATCTCGCAAGTCACAGTTAAAGTCTCAACTCAGGTGGGAAATTGTAGAAGACCCAAACAAACAAATATGCGCACACACTCCCTGGATAATTCCATTTTAGACTTCCATGTGTATGCTTTTTAACGGTTTCTTTCACTGCTTTCTTGTGCATTACATGTGAAGCTAGTGTTGGATGATGTGTACAGTGGCATAATCAAGACCAACTTTGCATGCAAACAACAACAAACAAGACAAGCCTCTGATCAGACATGTGAGAAGTTCAAATTACCAGAGCAACCACAGGAAAACATTGGAAATTTAAGAAGCTTCAGATGTATTATTTGTTTTTCCATCTGTACTTTGATGGAGATTTATGTTGGATATTCATTACAGTGTAATCATTAGACTGAATAAGGACTTCCAGGAGACAAGGATAAGAAGCACAGGAGAAGAAGCTGAGCTCGTAATTACTGTGCTCCGAGTCAGTGGATTGCTGGATAACCAACTGGTTGTACCACTAACTGAAGTATACAGTAAACCCCCTGTAATGGCAGGGGTTAGGGACCATTTCTCCGTATTTTGAGAAACCTGAAAAGATAGCTGATGATAAAATAATCTTTTGGTATTTATTAAATTTGTTTAGATTAACAAATAAAAAGAGAACAATGGGTTTAAATTATGAGGTGAATTCCTTTGCATTACAGCAGAATGGAATAACTCCACAGCCGTACACTCGTCCATGCATGATTTGTACATATGTTTAGTTTCTTATGTTTTGAGGTTCAAAATCACAGAAAGAAATGCTCTTGCTGGCCTATAAAATGAGAAGTAAACTATCAAGATAAATTGAGGGTGAATGGGTCTGTCAGACAACAGTACATTTCCACAGAGCCCCAATAGTTCACCTGTGAGTACCTTTACATGTACTTAATAATTCGATAACTGCAGAAAATCAGATTGTTAATATTGATCTTACATGCATTGGGGTAATCAAATTATGGGAAATCTCCAGGTTTACATGACTCCGCCATTTTTTTTTCTACATTCTACAATACCCTCACTAAAGGACATGGCATAAATGTCAAACGTTAAATAATTCCACAAAAATATTATATAAAACCATCTGCGAGCATATACTGTTTCAGAGTCTACACCAAAATGTGTTTGGTAGATGTTTTGCAGGTGTTGCACTTAATTGCATGGATGTCAGATCACATGAGCGAAATAAGCAATAGGTCCATGGAAATAAAAAGAAACAAAGTCTCTTATAATAAGTGGACCTGGAAACCATGTTTAACTGCTTCTGCAAAAGCTCAGAAAATAGATTCAAGTTGGGAATATATGAGGTGAGAAATCCAATTACGGTCTTAAAATCCAGCTCTCTTTTTGCTTAACCAGATATTACCATTTGACTAACTGCAGAAATCCGATTATGATCGAAACATTAGATGCATGTAAACACACTGATGGACCACCCTCAGGCCTAATCCCTGAGGCAATCCAAAAAAGATGTTCTATGGATTTAATATCCTTTGATGTTTATGTTTTGCCACCCTTCCCCTTATTCTTTTTTGTCTTTTGACACAGCTCGGCCATGAGGCGCCTGTAGCCCTGCCCTTTCAACAACGCGCCTGCATTTTCAGCTCAATAAAAAGATGCTTTCAAACATGGACAGCAGTTTGTATCTTGGGAGCAATTGGACACACACACACTTTTACTTTTCCATACTCAATTTCCCTTACTGCCAAGTGGTAGCCTTGGCTGCATTATGCCATTTCTACATTTTATGTTCAGTGTGGGTTTCTTTGGGACAAAATGGTTTTATTCAGCCAGTCGGGTGCCCAAACCATGGCTTTGCTGTAAAAAAGGAAAAGGGAAAAAAATCCAGCAGCCATCTTCAACAAATGGGTGCCAAATGTGACTGAAGAACTGCAACATTGGACAGCCAATCTGAGGTGTGGCAGTCGATAACCAAGAACCACAATTTCTGACAGTATGTAATTACTGAACACCCTTCTATATTTTGTGGCGAATAGCACTGGTGATAAATCTGAGGCTAGATATCTACAACCAGACTTCTAACATTAGTCGTTTGATTTAGATAGGGGCTTTTTAATACAACTCTGCTATGAGAATGTTCCTACATAAAAATAACATTGAAGGACACAGTGACAAAGAGCAGTAAAGAAATACACAATCATACAGAACATTCACCTCTTCATTTTATATACCTGCTTCATCCAATTCAGGAGTCATGAGGACAAAATGAGGACATTATAAGGCGCATGCACACACTTCCTCACACGGCATATATGCCAACTGATCTAATGCATGTCTTTTGAATGTTGGAGGAAACCAGAATACCCAGAAAAAAAAAAAACCTCACAGACATGAGGAGCAGTCCATGAACTTGAACCCGGGTCTTTGGAGCTGAGAGGTGTTAGTGCTACCTGTACCAACCTGCCAATAATCAAATTTCCAAATCAAGTTTTTAACCTTATTACTGTCCCTAAATTGTCACCGTCCCAACTTTTGTGGAACTTGTTGTAGGCATTAAATTGGAAACGAGTGAATATTTGCAAAAAACAATAAAGTTTATCCATTTGAACATTACAATATATTATCTTTGTAGTTTATTTAACTGAATGTGCGTTGAAAAGGATTTGCAAATCATCGTAATCTGTTTTATATTTTACACAACGTCCCAACTTCATTGGAATTGGAGTCGTACAGTGGAAAGTATTTAGTGAGAACTCATCTTGCACTTAGAACAGCAGCATCTGGCAGCTACAACAGGTGGTCAAGCTGAGCCTTCTACAGTCCAAAGATGCCTAATTAGGAACAATTTTTATTTGGAAAGGTAGCAGCCAAGAACCATTTTTTTGGAAGAGAAAAAGGGTGAAACGCTAAAAGAACCTCCTGCAAATAGTGAGAATTCGACAATTACTTGTAACCTCCTACAAGTTCTTATAAGTCCATATTTTGATGGTTAAATCCAACCATCCACGAACGTGTTTGATCTTGGCGTCACTGCCGTGGCTGTGCGTTCGCACTGCGCTATGTATCAACCAATGAGAGCCCACCTTGTAGAGCTATCCGAACGCTAGGCAATAGCAAAAGTTTTTGTGGTTTCATTTAAAGTAAAGAAAGTGCAGTGTCTACAGTGCCTCCCTCCACCTCCTCCTCCATTCACCTCCATTAGCTGAACTCGTTTGTCTCCAATGTAAGAACACAGTACTAAATAACACTTTTTTTTCTTTTATTTCATATACTTTGTTGTGCATTGGCAAATTACACGTGTCTTTCTTAATTAGAAACATGTATTTCATAATTTAGGATGGTTTGTGGATGTTTCACACGGATGGAACAGATTAAATCAGTTATTATTTCAGTAGATTATTTCAGTTATTTTAAATGGAGAACTTTGTTTGATATACGAATTGACCGACTTATGAGCTCGGATACAGAACGAATTCAACTCATATCTCAAGGTACCACTGTACATGTATTCTGTACTGTACATGTGGAGTGACAAATTCAAGTTTGAAGTTTTTGGGTCCAGTCTTCAAGAATATGGTAGATATTGCCATTATACCATTAATAAAGCAACAAAGTTGAAGGTGACCTAAGACTTTTGCACAGTACTGTGAGTCTGGTCCATTCTAAATGAACAGCACGACCATCACACTTTTTTCAACTTGGCAACCATGTCAGTTCAGCCACAGTTCATTAAACACACAAGCTGCCACACAGTCATTCCTCACACCTCACAGACAGAAAGCACTAAAGCCACAGTCACATACATGCAGTGCCCATAGGTCACAAAAGCTTAAGTTACAATTACCTGCCATTGAAACTATGGCTATAGCAAACTTGAAAAGTCTACTGATATAAAAAAAAACAACTAAAATACAGTCCCCATTGTACAAACACACACAACTGTATGCTGACATACTGTTAACATGGGAAAAGTCAGGAAATCTCTGCTGTGATCCATCAGTCGGAGGCTGAGCATTATGACGTATAATAAGGTGAAGTAGACCACACTAACCATTCCACACCTCACATGTGAGACAGAAAGACCACTGTGCAGGCTGAGAAACCCATTTAGCCACTAGGGTCTCATAAAGATTTCAAATATGAGCAGGAGAGGCCACACAATGATTCATGGGTTGCATCATGCTTAGATAGAATGGTCTGGATTAATGCAACCTCTTCAGCTAGTGTAGAGGTAAAGATAATGAATTTTATGAGATACTAAATATTTCTTGGACACTGTATGCAGGTGGGGGTGCTTAATGTCAGGATACTATTAAGCTACAGAGGCATAAGTTTTACAGGGAATTATAGTGCTTTGTAAATCTCAAACACTCACCATCAAGTCTATGAGGATACGGTATACGCTGAGTGACAGAACAGTAATAACTCAGCGATATTGGGAAGGATAAAGACAAATTTAAGAGATCGTATGAATTTGAATTGTATGAATTCTTTATCACATTTGTACAGTACTATAAATCTAGTTGTAGATATGAGTAGTGTTTATACTCTCTGAATGCCTTAGCACTTAGGGGTATTTCAAAAAGTAAGCCGACACAATAACTCAGGATTATTTTAACATGCCTGGATAATATCCATGAATTTATTTTTCACAAAAGAAAGTAGTCATAAGCTGTGCTCAATCCCCAGAAAGCAAGCTTCAAGCAAACTTGCTTCATATAAGATTATCGTATTTTCCAGACTATTTAAGGTGGACTTAAAATCCATTAATTTGATCAAAAATCAACAGTTCGCCTTATAATCCGGTGCCTCATGTATGGATTCTGTTTGTTCTTACTGACTGATTTTATGTGGTACACGGTGCTCAAAAATCTGTCAAAATGTTTTAGAATTTTAGTAATAGACTTTGGTAAGCTACAAAGCCGAAGTGCTTGATGGATTCTAGAAGCATTATGGCAACCATAGTCAGGGTGTTTGTTATGAACTCAAAATGGCAACTGTTAAGAGACATGCTTATGAAGTGGATTTCAAATTCAAGGCTATCAGGTATGCAGTAGAACATGGGAATAGAGCAGCTGAGAGAGAATTCAACATTAATGAATCAATGGTGTGGAAGTAGAGGAAGCAAGATGATTTGCAACAAACACCAAGATTAAACAGAGAAGACCAAACACTATCTACACAGAGTTTTAATACACATCTACACGCTGCTTTACAGTACTCGGATGCAACCCAATACTGCAGAAACGTGATGGAGAAACGTTTGCTGGATGTTTATACTCTACAGATTAAAATTAAGACCAAACAGCGTTTCAGATGGAACAAAACACGATGGACACAGTTAGAGGACGTTATTGAACAGAGAACAGCAGGTAGAAGCGTCTCTACAATCTCTATTCGACTCTGTTCAAACTTTCACGGAGAGCAGAATCATCACTAAACAGATAAGTAACAGTAAAGAGACTGACTCAGATAATGACAAGTTAGATCCGGACATGACTGATGCTGAAATCACCAAACTGTTTACCTCAGACACCGGATGAAGAATTTGATGGATTTTTGGAAGAGGAATGAACTGAAAAAGTGAGTGTATTGTTTTGTATTTTATCTTACAACTGAACAATGTTTAGACTTAATGTGAATGAGCTGAATAAAGTTTGATTTATCTGACTGTTTTGTTTAACTGAATACACCTTATAATCTGATGCACCTTACTCATGGAATTAGATCCATTCATTGATACTGCACTTTATAATCCGGAAAATACAGTACTTCTGAACCTTTCGGTACTTCTGAAGCCCTGTGCTTTCATAGTTATGTCATGCTGAAATAAAACTCAAAATATAATTGATATGTAATCAATTTCTTATGAAATTACTTTGTATTCTTTCTATTAATTTTATTCAGTGCTTTTCTAAAGGAGCAAAGGTTCTGTTAGTGGAATGTGAGTCTGGAGCGAAATTATACCAAGTTAGGCGAGGTCATTTCAAATAAGCTCCACTTAATTAGCTCCTTTGAGAAGTAACTCAGTGGACAAGGATTAAGTTTAACATAAAACAAGCTTGTTTGTTATGTGTTTCAATTTGATTCAGATTTGCCAATTTATTACTTTTGTGACTTGACTTTGGCTTAATAACCCCAGACAAGTTACAATAAAAACTTTATTTTAGGCACGCTAGTAAAGTGTATAGCAATTCCTTATTACATCCAGACATTACATTTTATAAATTAAAATAGAATGCTGACATCCCTTTACCATCCTTCCCAGTAAGTTTAGAGACTTACACTCTTCTGATTTGACTTGGATGTGAGAATGAGATGAGTTCAACATAACTTCAACAGAAAAGTTGAACAATTGCTTGAAAACTGCCAGACTTGATCACAAAACTGATTGACAGTATGATTACTGTTATTTATTCTTTACAGTTTTCTGGTAGAATGACTTGTGTGCTTACGGTTGTCTTGTGATTCAGGTGACATACATGTCCTGCCATTCCTTTAGAAATTACTGATATAATCCATAATTCACTGATCCATCAACCTCCAGATCCTACTCCAGATGCAGCAAAACAGTCCCAGAATGTGATACTACCACCACCATGTTTTATTATACTCTTTTATTATACAGTAATACCTCGTTATTTCGTGGTTCGTTTATTGCGGCTTCACTCTTTTGCGGATTTTCGTCAGAGACTGAATTTGTGATCCTCCAGCACCAAATAAGTGGAAGTTGTAAAAGTAATGTATTTCACCATGTAACATTAAGTTTATCATTTTTTACCCTCTAGTGGTTTTCACAACCAGAATGGAAAAAAAAACTCTGCTCTATGTGTTTAGGTGTGTTAAACCACTAGAAGGCAACAAATGATAGGGTTTGCTGCCATTAAAAATCATAGAAGAACAAGAAGAATGATAGGGCTTTATTGAGGGTCACTACATTAAGTTTAAGATGGAGTTTAAGTGTTTCTCTGCACGGAGAAGGATAAAGTCGGAGCTAAAGATTATGTGAACAACATGTTAAAAGTTTGTGAAGATTCTCAGTCGTCCAGGTCATAGTAACAGTGGGTGGTTGAAGAGAGCAACTGGACTTGCTT
>JAVSBU010231503.1:0-11879 GCA_033118015.1 Loricariichthys derbyi
CTGGTATTAACAGATAGATTAAATTATGGGGGTATTTTTTAAAACACCGTCGGGAGCTCGCTAATTAGGCTGCCATCTTCTCGCTAGCGGAACCGGAAACCAGCAGCTTAAATTCTACTGAGAATGTTGCCAGATTGTTGTTGAGCATGTCTAGAAAATATTGAATATAAACACGTAATTCAATCAGAATAAATCAGTCCTTTCTCTATATGTCTAATCTGCACTCTGATTGGCTAATAGGCAATGACAACTTTACTTTATCAGAATAGGACTGTGGTAGCCTAGCAGTTAAGGTGCTATGGACCAGAAGGTCTAGGGTTCAAATCCCACTTCTGTCAGATACCTATACGAACTTCCTCTGCTCGTTAATAGAAGAATCTAAAATATCCAAACCAGATTGATACTGTTACATTGAGCAGAAGTGTTATAAGATCTAATTGAAGTTATAGGACACCGGTCCTTGGGGATTATGGTTCTGGGCTACTAATCACAAGGTTATGAGTTCAAATCCCAGCTCGATATGCTTGACTAACCCTCTCATACTCGGCTAAAGTGTAGGTCGCTGTGAATAAGGTTGTATGATAAATGCTGAGAGAGGAATGACGTCTTTCACACTTAACACATTTCCTGTTGCTGTTTGTCATGATAGGTGCAACCAGTACTTCCTGGCAGAGGGATGCCTCTGGCTGTATGAAGAGGACTTTAAATTACACCATCACCATCACCAATCCACTAGTGGGTAAATTTTCCACTGCAACAGAAAATCAGGTTGGACTTTGTTATTTATTTATTTATATATTGGTTGAGAGTGTTTGGCTATAGCTGATGTAATACATGTTATACAGACACTGTATAAAGAATCTAGGGAAGGTCAGTACTACTTGGTGGACTCTGAGGTCTACATGCATGATGTCCCCTACCACGACTACTTCTACACTCTGAACCGTTACTGCATCATTCGCAACTCGAAGCACAAGTGCAGACTCAGGTAAGCTCTGATCTTCTATGGTTGTTTATTACATGCTGTAATGCTTAACCTGGTATAATCTCGTCTTTATGCACAGGATCTACACTGATGTTAAGTACAAGAAGCAGCCGTGGGGCCTCGTGAAAACTTTCATCACCAAGAACTCTTGGAGTGGACTGGAAGACTACTTCAGACAGCTGGGTTAGTTTGGGATATTTGCTTCCTCAGTCGAACCTGGTTCCTCTCAAGGTTTCTCTCGTGTTTTTCTATCGCCACCTTTTTGGCTGCTCAGTAGGGGGTCTACACTCTGTTTAATCTACTTTAATTTGTACATATGTATACTATCCAGGCCACCCAAGGATGTTGGGTCCCTTTTTGAGTCTTGGTCCTCCCAAGGTTTTTAATTATAATATTTAGAGTTTTTATTGCCACTGTGGTCCTAGGCTTGCACAGTTTGTTCTCTGGATGTAGATAATAGAAAATGATTAAGCTGTCCGGACCCAGTTTTTCTCAGCAGACCATTCAGAGCATCTTGACAACACAGCTATGAGAACAGACTGTTCTTACCATCTTATATATCCAAGAGCATAATGTGTGCTGTAATGAGTTAAACAACATTCTTGGTTATTCAGGCCGTGTGGTTTTAATGTCTGGGCTGTGCAGCTTTTTTTGGTCACCTTGGAATACGTGCAATAGTTCTGTCTGAAGTTTGATTAAACAGGGCTGGACTTTTTCTTTTTTTCTTTTTCTTTTTTTGCATAATGGGGTAATTATGAGCAGATTACTTTGTTTCTAAAGGAGCTGTTAGGCTCAGATTTAACATATTCATTTCTTGACTTCCTTCCTTTAAACTGGTCCACCTGCACTTTTACAGAGACGGAGCTTCTGGAGGAGGAGGCAGATTTGACTCAAGGATCCAGCGATGCTGGGAAGGGAGGTTTACGTAGACGACGGAGGACCTACAGCCGAACCTTGCAAGATCATATGAGACCAGGCAGGCAGTTCGGTGCAGACACGGAGCAGCGTAGAGAGAGCACACTGGGTATAAAAGCTTCCAGTCTTGTCCAACATTCTGAGTTCCTAACCTTGAATTTTCCAGTATATCGGGTGCATATATTTGCTGAGAACCTTAGTTAGCTGGATTATCAGATGTTTTGCTTAAGCTTAAATGATTGTATCGTTTAAAGTTTGCAACAGGCCTGATTTATTATGGGGGTTGTTTGTCCATTGAATCTTCTGAGTAGTTTTTATTCCATTGTCCAATATACAATGTGTTAGTCTTCAGACCCCATATCCTAAGGCTTTGTAGGGGGCCTTAAGATAATGAGAAAGTGGAAAACAGAATTTTTGAATTTCTTGCAAATTAATTAAAAAGGAATTCTGCATGGACATAAGTATTCAGACACTTTACTATGAAACTTTAGCTCTGGTACCTTCCCATTTCCCTTCCATCTATGAGATGCTTCTGCACCTTGATTGAACTCCACTTGTGTGCTTTTTCCTTTTTAAACAAATTCTGTGTATTTCCTGATTTGTAATTAAATGCAACAAATTTATAAAGCTTGCTTTCACTTTTCAGGTGGAGGGGACATGAAGAACATACAAAAGTATAACATCACCTCAATCATAGCTGGAATGAGCTTAATGTGAGTTCATAACACGCACATACAACGCAATAGTGTCTCTGCATAAGAACTTAAACCTTAAAGTAAAAATGACTAAACTGTCAGATTAATAGGAACACATGGAGTAAATTTCTGTTTTGTAAGTATGCATTTACCACAGTTACAGTTTCTTACTTCTAATAATAGGTTCTAATAAATCATGCATAGAAGCAGGTGTTCAGGAAATGTATACATATTGAACTACATAGAATATTAACCTCATTAAATAGCAAATGAGTGTAAACGGAAGCTAGGGTTTCTAATAACATGGCCAATGAGTGTAGAATTCTGCAATTGAGAATGATTCTGATGAACTGAACCTGTGCTGCCTATTCAGAGTAATAAAACAGGAAGCTTCAGTTCTGTCATCGTAAGTGAGCTATTGCAGAATGCGTGCTGAGGAAGTTACGCTAATAATGCACAAATAATACACAGAGATAAAACGCAGGTTAATCATTTATTCAATGCCAATTAATATAGACTGAAAAAGGCCGGCAGGTACAGATTGTGAAAGTTGTATCTCATTTTAGGCAGCATGCCAAATCTACTCCTATTATTCGTGTTCTTTTTAAAATTGTTAATTTTCACACCCATTCAGGAGTGCTATGGTTATGGCCCAAATGTCCATGACTGACTCGTCTAACTGATTTATTTTGCAGCCTGTTAATTCTGACTGTGCTGAACCTGGGGCTGTTCTTCAAGCTGTGGGCCATGGAGGATGTGGCTCACTGTATGTACTTGAGCACAAAGCAGCGTATGATGGAGAGAGCCGAGGTAAGGTAAGGAAATCGCACTATATACAAGAACTGCATAACAGAGTTATATTCACTCACCTCTCACGGTTTCTGCACGTCCCTCAGTTCTGATGCTTTTCTGTTGTAAATGCAACAGGAAATGTTATGCTGCCACATAAAAGACAGGTTCTCGTTCAATGAGAGAGAGTGTTTAGTGATATTGGGGTAAAGTGATATTGTGATCTTGATTGGTAAAAGGTGTCCCTTTTTTCCAGCTTGGAACCTGACCTGGGTCCCAGACAAACCACATACCACAGGAGCCCAGAGGAGACGCGCCTTCTAAAAGCCGTGCTGCAAGACTCCATAAACTTGCTAGAACAGGTTTCGTAACAAAACCCATTTCAGCCATTTAGCTCTATAGTAATATGATCTGCACAATCTCATCATTAGTTGCTGTGTCAGACACAACTTTTCATTTGTTCGTCTCATATTTCCCTGCAAGGTCTCGTGTGTGTAGCTTGTTCTTGCTGCTCTTGATGGCTCCTCTTTCCCTCCACAGCTACGCAACTCTCTGGTGGTTCTTCAGCAGAACTTCCAGAGCCACAACAAGACCGCCGCTCACCTATGACACGGAGCTTGGTAACCCCAGAAGGGATTTGATCCGCCCGGCTTTTCTGGCCTCAGCAGCAGTGACAGAGCTGGTTACTCCAGAGATGTCCTTTTGCCATTTGTTTGTTGCCACATCAGGTCTTCTGCTCTGTGGTATCAGGGGGCTGAATGTTGTTAAGCTGATACGTGGAGATCACAGGATGCTATGCAGGCCTGTTTCAGATCGAGAGCTCAGGGTGTTTTAAATCACAGGTGTCGCCCTGTAGTTGGTTATAGTGTAAATACTTGCATTCATCTGCCTTAATTATGAAAACTGTGATTTGCACAGCAATTAACACCTCTTGGTTTTAACCTCTCTCCAGGGCTTCATGCCCAAGCATGTGTGTGTTCATTGTTAAAATATTCCATTATAGCGCTGCAAAACAGAGAACAGCAAAGTGTTAGTATAGTTTTTACCATGTTGGTAAATCTTAAAACTTCTGCTCTTTCTAGTTTTCAGTTAATTATCACAACCTTGTCACATGAATGAATGTATTTTCTGCTCGCTTTTATTTCCTATTGCACATATATTCGGATTACGGATATAAGTATCTGCAGTGGTACAATATCTGTTTTTAATCTTCCTGAATATTTTATTCCTCTCGAGGAGCTGTAATATTTATAGGTTAATTTATGACTACATTGGTGAAATGGGTAGGCGTAATTCAATATGTTTAAATCCATTTAATGTTTACAGTCTATGGATGTACAGTAATTTGTAATTGTGTAGCGGGGGTTTTAGTTATAGTGATGACATTTGCACACAACTTTTACTTTTTTAATCTGAAGTACATGCAAATGAGCCAAGTTGTTTAATGCTTTCTCAGGTAATTATGTACAATTTTGCTGTGTGTCCTTCCTTTACGGATATTTTATAAAAGTGTGCATTTGTGTATTTATGCTTTAAATAAAAGCCCTGTTAATAGGGATTTTGTGAAGCTGCTTCATGTTTTTTGTGTGACTGTGGCTGGTGGTGGTTTGTAGGGTTATGTGGATACTCCAGGATGACTTTTTAGTCCTATTTCTCCCAGAATACCTAAACTACTTGCTACTTTGATAATGATTTTGTTTAGTGGGAGCTGAAATGCAACAGAATTGCAGAAATGTGAACCCTTTGTACTCGACTCCATAGACTTTAGAAAAGGCCCCTAAATGTGTTTTGGATGATTAAACTGTTGTAGGTTGAACCCTTTCTAATGAAACCCTGTAAGATTGTTTATTGCACCTCAAAAAATGGTATCCTAAATAGATTTTTCTTCACTATTGTAGTTGCAGCCCTGTCATGCACGACTTGCAGGCATCTCATATAAACCTTGCAGAAATATTACATGACAGTTCCGCTCAAGCTTCGATTCGTTTTATCTTATTCAAATAAAAAAAGCAAACATAAACAGGCAGGTACCTGGTCAGGGTCGTGGGAAAGTCAGGGCCTAGCCAGCGACACAGGGCACAAGGCAAGAACAACCTTAGACAGAGTTCCAATCCCTTGTAGGGCACAACCACTAAGTGCACTTTGGAAACACCAATAGACCTAATAGGCATGTTTTTGGAATGTGGAAGGAAACCCACTTAAACACAGAGAGAACATACAAACCACAGAAATGCAGCCTTCTGCTAAATAGCTATGATATAAATGACTGGGACAACGTTTATTAGGAGACGGGGATTTTTGAATCGTTGTCTGGCAACCGATTTAATCGAGTTAAACAGCCGAAAGAAGAAGAAACAGCAGGTCTGCTGAGAACCCTTTACTCTGTACTCTTTACTTGGAAATAATTTATGGTTATTGATCGCATTTATGATGTGATTTGATTCAGAGAAACACCCAGGTCTCATTCGGGGCCATTCCAGAGATCTGTCTTGTTGTGTCGACATGTAGAATGTTGTGACCGAAAATCCGCGACCTGGCAACCTACGGGCGGGTTTCCTGTATGGCTGAGCGGTTTGTATCGGATCAGACGCGCAAATACAGGTAAGACTTAAGCAGAATAAACACCGTCTGTTCGAATTTACCTCCGTGTTAATGATGGGAGAATCTACAGAATCAGTGCCTTTCAAGGTTAAATCCTGTTTGAGCCATTTATAGTAGATACGAAGCTCAGAAAACGTGTAAACATTGTGAACTTTTAGGACTGAAATGTCGGAAACTGCAACCAAACAAACCCCCACTGATCCGCGATCAGAGCCGTATAAAGGTAATAACTCTAATCAGTGATTATACGGAATTCCTCAGGACGCAATCTATGGGGAGTTTGCATGTTCTCCCCGTGGTCACGTGGGTTCTCTCCGGATACTCCGATTTCCTCCCACATTCCAAGACATTCCTGTTGGGTTAATTGGTGTTTCTAAAGTGCCCTTAGTGTGTGAGTGTGAATGGATGTGTCCTATGATGGAGCGCCCCCTGTGTAGGGTTGCTCCTGCCTTGGACCCTGTATTGCCTGTGCTGACAAGTGCATTAAGTTTTTTCCACTTGATTTTTGGAACATGACTGACATTGATGTGTTGTGGTGTCTAATGGAGTTATGCTCAGGACTCAATCTAGCTAAAGTTTGTTCATTCACGCATTCATTCATTCATGCATTGTCTTATCCACTTTATACTTGTCAGGGTCATGGGAAGTAACGACCCTAGACAGGGTGCCAATCCATCATAGTGAACATCCGCTCACACATTCATACACATGAACTAAGGGTTCTTTAGAAACAGCATTTAACCTAACACACACCTTTGGATCATGGGAGGAAACGGGGATCGAACTGGGGACCTGAGTTGTGAGGTGGCAGTGCCACGCCCAGCCAAAGTTCTACATCAACATGGGCAACTGTTTCTTTGTGGACTGTTACTTTTTTAGAAGATCACAACATTGATTTATTTGGAGGTAACAAACCTATGAAAGTGTCTTATTGAGTGACCGTTTCTTAACTGACCTTCCACAGTATCATAAACCCACTGGCTACTTTATTAGAGCACTGATGAAGGAGTAGAGGATGATTAACACTAACTGTGAAATTCCAGCAGCACTGCTGTGTCTGATCCAGTCATACCACCCACTACCACATCAGGGTCATTGCAGTGCTGAGAAAGATCCACCATCCAAATAGTACCTGATCTGTGCTGGTCCTGACCGTTAAAGAACAGAGTAAAGAGGATGATCAATGTATAAAGAGAAAACTACAGTTTATAATTGTTGAACTGCTAAGTGCTTTTAAGTGATAAGTGGAACTGATAAAATGGACAATGAATGTAGAAACAATGAGGTGTACCTAATAAAGTGACAATGAGAATATAATTAAGCAGTATTCATAATATGACTGGTGCATTTTTTTCAAAGACTTTGGCCAGTTGAAGGAACATTTCTAAGCAATAGCTGGATGTAATCAGCTGACCTAACAGGCTTATTTCTGGCTGCTGGCCAGAGGTCACATGATACTCTGGCTCTGTTGTTTAGAATGAAACAAAGACCTGCAGTCTGAAATCTGAACCTTTATATTACAGATTAAACATAATGAGACTGGGTGTGTAAACAGGCTGCTTTCTATCTGACAGGTGAATGATGTCATCGTGAGGTCGGGTTTATTGCATGAGCTGCAATCCACGATGAAGAAGAGAGCCCATAAGGCACCGGAGCCGGACGATGCTTTGTGCTGCTGTGAGTACATGGATCGGCATGGTGGGCGGAGTCATGTGGCAGCATGCTGCTGCGACTGCGAGGACCTGGACGAGATGTGCGACAGGTGAGTTGAACAGCGTTTAATAGGAATTATTTTAATAGATGTATTCATTTGTGCAGGTTCTGTTTGTGTGAGTGTTTCTTTCATGTACAGGCGTGTGCCGCTTAACGTCCACATATATAAAACATATTCTGCTTTATTCAACAAGTTGAATGAAATAATGAAAAAATGAAAACCCACTGAAGTAGAAGTGTGTGCAAACAGTTTTCTGTTGTTTCTCAGATGGTTGAAGAGAGAAGCACAAAATCCAGACTCTCTGTCTCGAATGGCGGCCACAGTGACTGATCGTCTGCGGGTGCCCTGGATTTCAGGCGCTAAAAAGGTTGACCTGTCTCTGATCCCGCCTCTCATCCTCCTTCCTGTCCTCTTGCACATCGCCGCTCTGCATTACCTGCTGGGTATTGTGGTTCTGACGGCGCTGCCCGTCATCATGCTCTGGTATTACTATTTCACGCACCGTAAGAAGGGTCGTACACTGTTCTTCCTCAGCCTGGCGCTGTTCTCTCTGTTTTACATGTACTACCTCTTTCTCACGGAAGTTGTCCCACAAGGCGACGTTACTAACCTGCAGCTGGGGATCGTCACCCTGGGCGTGGCACTGACTCTCATCGCCCTCATGCACACCAAAAAAGGCCCGGGCTACGTGAAGCTTAGCCCTTCTGACATCCACAGCACAGTGACCTATCACAGCAATCTGCCCGATTTAGACTCCGCCTACTACAACGACTCTCAGCACCAGGTGGTGATCGCCAGTCGGGCTGAGCAGGGAACCGATGTCAGAGCTCAGCTAGGTGAACAGAAAGAAGCTGGCAGGAGGAACTGGTGCCAGTACTGCAAGCTGGTACGGCCTCCAAGAGCAGGGCACTGCAGGATCTGCGGCGTTTGCATCCTCCGCTTGGACCATCACTGTGTCTGGTACGTTCCATTCCTCTACAGTCCTCTCCTGGTCAAGGCTGTGGAGGGACATGGAGTCTGGAATTTGATCGGTGCAGGCAGAGTTGTTGCAAGGGTTTACTCGTACTAGATTTTCTGTCATTCAGACTTGAATTTGATATATGTAAGACAGATTTTTATTTCTTATTAGAATTCCTGCAACGTTGGGCTTTCTCAGTGGTTAAGACCCTTAGACTAAGTTCCTTTCTACAAACTGCCTCAGTTGGACCCTTAAGATGTTCAGTCTTGAATCTGACATTTCAATTCACACTTGTGTTTTTAACGCAGTCAGTCTTGTGCAGTATGAAATGAATAGACTTAGACTCAACTTTATTGATCCCTTGGGATTACTCCTTCACGGAAATTCTGGTTCCAGTAGCTTGTACAAAATACAGCAGACAATATATAAGAATCTATATAATACAAAAAGAGCTTGAGAAAAACTAGTAAGAAAATCTAGAATAGTGAATAACTTCACATTTGTGCTTCTTCATGCCATCAGTTTCTCGTTACTTTGGCAGGATTAACAGCTGCGTCGGTCAGGCTAACCATCTTAGCTTCCTGCTGACGCTCTTCATCTTCTTGTTGACCTCACTGTATGGGATCGGCCTGGTACTGCGTAGTGTGTGTCCAAACCAGAACCTCCTGACCGCCTTGTTCTACTGCCCTGACGTCTACAGTCAGTCCAGGTGGGTTACAGCCCACGCTAATGCACTGCTCTTATGTTGAAGCGTTGCACATTGCAGATATGGTAAGAAAAAAATATACACAGTATAGATGCTGTCTGATATTTGCATTTTGGTTTTGCACTGGAATTACAAGGCTATAGTAGCAAACAAGTCCGTTAAAATACAGGTATGTGCCATTTAACATCCACCCGATCGATATCCAGTTGCTTTACCGGCTGAGGTGTTAAGAATTTTAATAGCAACTAAAACTCTTAGTCTTATTCCAGAATGGACAGAAAACTGAATGGATTTCTCTCATAAGGAATAAAGTAAATTAGGTTAAGCTGTTCCAGATCCCCAGAAGGTCTACAGTATATTAGGCCTTATATACATTAGTGTTTATATATTATATTTAAACACTA
This sequence comes from Loricariichthys derbyi, assembly GCA_033118015.1. NCBI lineage: Eukaryota > Metazoa > Chordata > Actinopteri > Siluriformes > Loricariidae > Loricariichthys > Loricariichthys derbyi. Next base: position 9,768 of record JAVSBU010231503.1, read on the forward strand.
TATACACAAGCACTATCATTTATTATAATGTGTTTATCATAAATACAGCCAAATTCAACAAGTAGAAGCTGTGTGTAGAATGATTGTAATTCTAATTCATGTCTGAATGACAGAAAACCAGCACGAGCAAATCTGAGCGCCTCCTTCTGACAGAAAAGGGAATCGCAGTCGTTAAAGGCAGTAAAAACTTCTTTCTACTCTAATGTATTGTAGAGTACTGTACTAAATGCTCTCACATTGTGTTTAATTAATATTATTGTTTTAACTATAACAAATTATCTATATGACTATGGCAGTTGTTCTCAAACTTTTTCTGCTGCACCCTCCTTTTGTAGATGACAACAACAACACACACACACGGCTTTTGCTTTCAAACTCCAATGGAATTTGTTTTAAATATTGTAATTCATACAAAACTACAACCTCTCACTGAAAAAAGAGTGAGAAATCAGCTTTACGGTTAAATTATTACAATTATGTATCATAATCATGCCTTCATTTGCCTTGACGTGCCCCTGCAAAAGCATTGCGCTACCCCTAGGGGGTGCATTCTCCACTTTGACCACTGGATTATAGTATTATAGTAATGTAGTAATGTCATGTTTTACTAATAAATCATCCCTGTTATTCCAGCTCGGCCTTGTGCTTCACCTGTGCCTGGTACAGCTGTATTGTAACTGCAGGACTTCTCCACCTGTTGGTGCTGCAGCTGATCAACGTCAGCTACAACGTGACAGAGCGCGAGGCTCGGGTCGCTCTGAGGGATAAGACAGGCCGCAGTTTAATCTGGGGCCTCGTCATCGACACGGGTGTCTATTCGCGTGGTTTTCGCAGTAACTGGACCGAATTTCTCACTATGGCTCAAACGCTGGAGCACAAAGTCTTAAAACCCACAGATCTGGTGTAGAAGTTCTGAATTATCTTTTATTAGATTCACCGATAGCACCATGGCAGGATGCCTGTAACTGCAAACTAGTCCACTAGGTGACAGCAGAGGGCCATCTTCCTTCCAGCTATAACCAAAATCCCTGTGCACCAATAAAGTAAGGATCTAGAGGCCGTCACCTGCTCCATCGTCTGTGAGTCATGACAAGCCATATGATCTACGCCTTACACGAACCCATAACGCAGTGGATGTATCGTGATCCACAGCTGCTCTCTGTCTGTGCCTCCAGAACATCGTGTCGCTGTGTAGACTCCGTTTTTATGATCTAGCTTAATTTAGTGCCTTGCCGGGACGTGAAAACTGGGACGGGATGTGTCCAGTCCTGATGCAGACTGTGCAATAACCAATGTATCAGAGCATGTTGTGTGTCTTGTGTTTTAATGTTCCTTTTGGATAGACAGTCTGTGTATATCAGTGTATACTGACAGTTTTTAGGGAATCAGGTCACAACAAACCGCATCACGTGAGCTTCATCCCATCCAACACCTCAAAAAACCCACAGGCAAAAACGGACTTTATGAAAGAACATGGGCGAATCGGATTATCTGATCTGTTCCATTATGCATCAGTGATATATCAGTGATAATCGGTCTCATGGAAGTTAAAAATAAAACCGTTCAGTGTCTTAACTACACAACTTACTGAAACTTTTCATTAACCTGACTGATTTTTACTGCACGACATACATTGTATGATTAATGATGGGAATCCAATAATACACATAAATACACATTCAGCAGAAACCGTACTCTGAATTTTGAATTAGATTTTGTGCTCGGGCAAGTAATAATTATTACAGTTCTGTCCTGCACTGTCACATGGCAGGAATGATGAATGCTGGGAAACGTAGTGAGGAAAATCTTTTTTGATTTTTTTTGAGTTTTTGATTGTCACTTTTAAAGTCCCAGTATGTTTTAAAAATATGTCGCATATGAGTAAAACACCTTCTAATGATAGTCGTTTCTTTATTTTATGCGTTTATTTGACAAAATCTGGTTATAAACATATCGTACGCTCGTTTGGCATGTTGCTAAATTTAGCGAGTGCTACGTCATAGCATATGCTATTTTCGTTCACATGACTCCAAACAAGACGGACATAGCGAGCAATTCTGACAAATACGTACGTATTATCGCTTATTTTGAAATACTTATTGAACATGTCTA
>JAVSBU010231613.1:0-11879 GCA_033118015.1 Loricariichthys derbyi
CTTGTGCACCCTACCTAGTGCACTCTGTGTGTGGTAACAAGTAATTTACAATCAAAGTTTGAGGTGGCCTGGGTAAACAGCGAGTTGAAAAGAAAGCAAACGTTTTATCAGTTTGATTTCTGTCTCGCACAAATAAAAGTTAGAAAAACAAATTTTGTTCAGTCCTTCATTTGCTTTTTGAAAAAGGAAAATTTCTATATATCTATCTATTTTATACATTACCCCCGATGTGTAGACATGGTAGAGAATATATAATAGCAAACAGGGACGTTTCGACTCTGGGATGTGGGACGTTTTGATCTACCCAGGGACGTTTTGGCATGGGGACATTATGACCTGTAACCGACTGACTTCCGAGCTCGGTTACAGAATGAATTAAACTCGTATCTCAAGGTACCACTGTATTGTATATCGTGGAAAGATCTTTAAATATGGTGGTACAACATTTTTACTAATCGCCTGCCTCTAGTTGACACCCAATGACACCCAAAAACATGAAAGTTTGGAGTTTGCTCTGCCTAAAGCAGTTTTCCCCTCTGCTGAGAAGCTCTCTAACAGATTTTGGAACGTGGAAACAGCATTTAAAAATGCGAGAGACTCTTAATCTCACTGCAGTGGCAAATTTGATAAAACAAACAACATCTAAGCTTTTTAAAAAAGTAACATGATCTCATTAAGATCCTGTTCTGTATTCAGGGAGTTCCCTTGCGGGCACAAACATGGTGGATCATTTTTAAAGGAGGTGAGGCTGGACTCTCGCCGCGGGCCCGTCAGCAAACACAGCGAGTTTCGTCTGTTCCCTGAACCCTGGACTTTCTGGTTAACGGTCCCACACTTGAATGTCTGTGGCTTCAGACCAGCTCTATAAGGGTGAGTTTGGAGGCACTCACAAAAAGATAAACGAGAAGGGGTGTCCACATACTTCTGGCAATACATTGTACTGCTTGCAGTGCAAGATTTGGACGTAATAAAACTCGTTTTTTCTGTAGAATTGAGAAGCGTCCACGCCTCATACGTCGCTCTTCCTGCTTCTAAAAAAGCCACGAGTTCATGGCCCAGTCGTGACCTGGACTCGCATTCAGTCCCGGGACTCAAACCGATGGCTTGGTGGCGGCTGGCCTTTTTGCTGGCGTGACCACAGTGATGCTTGATGGGATTTCCTTGCTGTTATGGCTTTAGGAAGCTAAGCTCACATCCTTTGGTCGTCATTCACTCCCCTGGCCCCTCTCTCTCTCTCACTCTCTCTCTCTCTCTCTCTCTCTCTCTCTCTCTCACTCTCTCTCTCTCTTTCGCCCTGACAGGAAGTGGTAGCCGAAGCCGGGCTAAATGTGTATCATCATGATAAGGGTTTATTCACCACAGAGGAAACCGAAGCTCAGAAGATGTACAGTGACGCAGGACAGAAACGAGAGAGCATAAAGAAGGCATTAGAGATCTTCATGTTGGATATGACGCCGCATTAAAAACAAAAAGAAACATCTTTAAACCGCAACTTCATTTCGATCCACTGATATATGAGACCTTAAAACACCCTGGGTCGCCACGATAACAAAACGAAACATGAAGACAAATTCAACGTTATGTGAAATGTGTCCAAAATAGACAGCGGTGACTTCTCAAAAATTTCTGACAACAGCTGCTTGATTTAAGTTTTCACTTCAAAAAGAATGGTTCAGATCCTCCGTTCAATCCTGACCTGAGCTCCATCTGTGTGGAGTTTGCGTGTTCTCCCAGTGTCCGTGTGGGTTTTCTCCAATTTCCTCCCAAATTCCAAACATGCGCGGTAGGTTAATTGGTGTTTCCAAACTGCCCTTAGTGTGTGAGTTTTGACGCTGGCTTTCCCGCAACCCTGACTAGGATGAAGCAGATAAGACAATGAATGAATGAAAAAAAAATATGGATTATTTAATCCTGACTTTCTTCCCTTTCAGTAACAGACTTCCAGTGACTAGTTTGTTTATTTAATGTCACATCTCCAGGTATTTGGGACAGAAGGTTACATCGATACCACTCACAATCACATTGGGCAAATTTAGAGTGACCAATTAACCTCAAGTCTTTGGAATGTGGGATTATCTGGGGAGGACATAAATTCCACACAGGTGGAGTCCAGGGTCTGGATCGGACCAGAGGTGTATGAGCAAAGTGCTTAAGACAGGGGGGCGTTGCCAGAGCACAGGGTGCAAGGAGGGGAATGCATAGAGACACCTAGAGAACTTAGGAGTTTGGAGTGTAGGAGGAAAGCTGTGTAGAGAACAAAAAAGCAGCTTGGAAAGCAGCACTTTTCCTAACAATAACAAGGTGAATTCTGTGGGAGGATAACAGTTTGAGGATTTAATGAGGATAGTTTAATGAGGACTTACCTCTTCCACGGTGAGTGGCATGCATATTCGGTACTCCTTCATCAGCATGTTCTCGGTCTGGACGGCAGAAGATCCGCTGATAAACCGTGACGGTCCTAGAGGAATCGGGGAGGGTTCCTTCACTGAGACGGATCAAAACCGCGTCCCGTTTTAACCCGAGATGAAGAACAATCCGAGCTATCCCGTTAGTTACAGGGATGAGGTTAGCGCTTTCCTGCTAGATGTACGAAGCAGACTGAGGCGGCCGCTTTAGCTCGGTTCATCCGTCAGAAACGCGAAAAAATCTGGCTTTCCCGTGTCATGATATCACCAAATCGTCCGGATGCGTCGATTCAGTTCGGTTTCCCCGAGTTTAACGGCGCATCGCGGCCGATTTTCGCCTCGGGCTGACGGAGAAGTTTTACCACAGAGCAGAGCGACGGTTACTCAGAGAGGCGGCGCGAGACTTTACTGCAGTTAATCGTAGCGCGCGCTGCATGACCACGCGGGCTCGCGCGCGCGCTCTCTCTCTCTCTCTCTCTCTCTCTCTCTCTCTCTCTCAGTACTGGCCAATAGGAATCGAGCGCGCGGTTACCACAGGAACGCAATGGTCAGCGTCAACACTGTTAGCTAAGCTAGCTACGTTCTAAGCATAACATTCACACAATATTTTTTATTTCTAAACAAACTTAATTGATGAAAATAACCTTCACTTATAGTATCAACACCGGAAAGCAACAGTCACAACGAGAAATGGCCCAAATTAAAATACGTTAAACTAATCAAAAAATCACAGTGCTAAGTACAATTTTTAGCCAAACTCTCTTGCTAGCGCGCGTTTCACTGGTTGATGCTGCCTGTTACCTCACATGCCTGAGATCCCGGTTCGATCTCAAGCTCCATCCTTTTGGAGTTTGCACCTTCTCCCCGTGTCCGTGTGGGTTTTCTCCACGTGCGTAACACATCCACGTGTTAGGTAAATTGGCGTTTCCAAAGTGGGGAAGTGTTTAGAGTTTTTCCTGCCTTGCACCCTGTGTAACAGGCTAGGTTTTTCCTGTGGTCCTAACTTCCAGATTAATATTTATGCCATTTAGCAGAGGTCCTCATCTAGAGCGACTTACGATTGATACAGTAGACCCCGCCTACTCGCGGTTCAGCATCCGCAAATTCACCCATTCGTGGAATATTCTCTGGAATGTATCTACTTGTTATTCGCTGAAAATCCAATACATTCGAGGTTTGTTCCGTAGAACATATGTACTCATTATTTGGAGTTTTCCACGAGCCGTTTCAAAGGTATCTCCCAACTCCTACTGCTAGTGGCATCTCGTAGATGGCGCGACAGTTGGGTTCGTGCATGTTCACTCCAATACTCGAATGCTATTGGCTGGCGTTCAGATGTTGGTACAAAGTGGGCTCTTATTGGTTGATACATAACGCAGTGCGAATGCACAGCCACGGCAACGACGCCAAGCTCAACCATGTTCGCACATGGTTGGATTTATCCATCAAAATAAGGATCTACAAACACTTTTGGTGGGGTTTATAAGTATTCATGACTTTGCTAATTGCGGGAGGTTCTGGTCCATAACTGCCATGATTACGAGGGGTTTACTGTACCTATTTACGTTCCAAGAAATGTGGGATAAAGGTCTTTCATAAGGACCCAACACTGGCAACTTGGCCAAGGTGGGATTTGGACCCTAAACCTTGAGCTCCATAGTGCAGCACCTTAACCACTACGCTACAACATGACATGTGACACCACGCAAAGGCAAGTACAACCCAAGACAGGCTGCCATTCACACAGAGTGGACACATCCACTCACACACACACACTAAGGGCACTTTGGAAGCACCAGTTATCTAAGCATCCATGTGTTTGAAATGTGAGAGGAAACTAGAATATCTGGAAAAAACCAGTGCAGACACTGGGATAACATTCAAACTCCATACAGAGTCCAGGTTGATATCGAACCAGAGATCTCAGAGCTGTGAGGCATGAGCTCTAACTACTGAACCACTGTGCAGCTCGTGCAGACAACTTGAATCCCTTAAATATTATCACAGTAACTTTGCTCCCACCTCTAGTAAAATGTGAAAAAAAAGGCCAGTAACTGTACCTCCTGCATTAGGTACACTTTATTAGTGTTATGACATGTTACACAGTGGGAGATCATTGCCTTTTTCCTCATTTTTAGCACCCACCTTGTAGTAGAAGGTGCTTTAGATTGGGTCTGGAGCCTATGCAGTAATTAACAAGATACATTGTGTAGAACCAAAGGGCTTTTCCTTTAATTGAGAGCAAAGATGCATGTGTGACATTTAATGAGCCAGCTCATTAAATAAACAGTCCCTGAGGACATAGGCTCACTCCCCAGACTGTACTTACAGCCTGATCGGTTGGTGGTTGCCATTATTAAACCAGGTGAGCAGGGACATGTTTTGAGGGTGGGGAAGGCTGTTGATATGGGACAGCAGGAGTGTTACCAACAAACCCATTAGCTTTAGCATTGACAGTAAAAGGTAAATGTGACTCTGCAGTGTTGCCCTAGAGTGTCTTTGATTGTCACTTCATTCAATTGATATATGTTCTCAATAAATATTTACTAAATTAATCAATTAATAGAAAAAGTGCAAGCGTACGCTGCTGATCTTTTGTAATTGATACCAGTTTAACTCTGATTTATTAGTATTCAATTTTAAAATAATGTTTGCATGCACCATTTTTGCAGCCTTGCTTGCTGACATGTCATGAGCAACACAAGGTCGTAAGTGACATTTTTTTTACATTTTCAGAAAAGAAAATGAAAGTCTGAAATTGCCTGAAAAACATCATATTTTTTCACTTGACCATTTTTGTTAATTGTGAAAAAATATGATTTTTCAGGCAATTTCAGACTTTCAAAGGCACTTTTCTGAAAATGTAAAAAAAAAGTCACTTACGACCTTGTGTTGCTCATGGGACGATTTTAGTCCATGCACGCAGGTAAAAAAAAAAGACACAGGATATCCAATTTACTGCACTACGACTGAAAGAATGGATATTATTATATATCGCCATCTGCTGGCTAAGGTGAGTAAACACACTCATAATACATAACCTTAGTTTCAGGGCTCTGTATGTCTATGGGTGGGATTTAAATAATTCAGGTGGGTAACAACAATGCTGCCTTTCCTAAATAGGGCGTGTAAAGAACAAATTTCCTTCTTTCTTTATTTAGGTATTTAAATAAATATTTTCACGCCATACTCTAACACTAGACCCTCATATAGCCAGGACTTAAGTGACCTTTAATAACTAGGTATGAATTATCCTATTTGTAGGTCCGGAGGTGTCATAATTATAAACTAAATTCTTTAAATATATACACACATGTTTTTTTTCCCCGTGGTATAATATCAGGATTTTCTGTTGTGTTTCAGCATTTATTTGATAGCATTAGATCAGAAAAAAATTATCCTTTCTTGATCATACTCTAAAGGGCATAGTTAAATTTGAGAATAGGGCAAAAGGAACTTAATTACAGCATTTTTTAAGGGCGATCCAGGCGTTGTACCTTGTAAAAAAAAAAAGGAATTAAAAAAAAAGAAAATGGAAAAAAAAAAGTAAAATTTTGATTGAAATTTCTGTGGCTTAGTGTTTATGGTACTGTATTTTGAACCAAAAGGTCCAGGTTTCAAACCCCGTGTTGGGACAGGTCCTTAACCCACAATGGCTGGGCTTCTAAGAGTGACAAGGTGTAACTTGTTCAGGATGAGCGTGTCTGCTAAAAATTAATATTGCAAAGCCACTTTTTAAAAAGGATGAGCTAAATGTGTGAATAATAATAATTCAAATTAAAAGGTTCAGATGACAAAGCAAGTTCATTAGACTTCACAAACCAGGAGGTAAATGAGAAAACTCTTTATTTCAATCAGAAAACAACACAAATCATGTCACCCATCAAAGGAACCTAAAAAAATGAAGAAAAAGACAAACAGGCATGTTTGCAACACTTGGCTGATTAACACAGCGTGGCATAACTGCTCCTAAGAACAGTACGGCTTCGATTATGATATGGCAACAGATTGAAAGTCCATCTCCTTCCTGCCACGGTTAAGGCAAATCAACTTATTAAAAGAACGATTCAATTAAATAATCTGGAAATAATCTTTAGAGAGAGTCTCTGTGTAAACACGGCATAAGGAAATATATTACTTCATTACTTCATACAAAAGCACTTTTTAAAATTTGAATATCAACCTTCATCAGTAGTCTAAAGTGTAGTGATTTTAATAAAATCTATTTGAGAGAGAAATGAACAGGATCACAGTTTCAACATCAAATACTTTAAAGTGCCGAGCTTAGAATTACTTAAGAGTGTGTGATTGTACACCTTAACAGTCCTGCTCTCCGTAATCACACTAAAATGTGGGTTCAATCCCCTAACTCACTCTCCAAAACCGCTGCTTTATTAACAGCTTCTCACCTGACCTACACCCTCCGATTTTGTTTTATACGGTGCTTAATTACAGGATAAAGCACAAGAACAACAGCTCCCAGACCGCAGGGGGCGCTGTGCATTAGATAAGGTCCGATACAAGTCATTAAAAGTGGGAGGAGCTTGAATATACAATACATGTGAGGAACGAGAGCTTGCTTACAGGTATTTCAGTTACAGTGCTAAAGGTGGGTGGGTTTGGAAAAAACAGGAACCATCTAGAGATTTCCCAATAGGAAATAATACAAAATAGATCTCGTTGTCTGAATATATATTATTCTTCTTTTTTTTTTTTTTTTTTTTTTTTTTTTTTTTTTTTTTTAACAAATAAGTCCTAATTGGATAATTTACTTATTGTAAGTAGTAAACATGTTCAGTATGGATCTTGCGCCTTTGCTCCTGGCTTTCACGTGGACGTTATTTGGACGCATCACCTAGCTAAACGATGCTGTAGACCAAGTGTGCCCCTTAACGACAGTGTCCTCTTCAGGAATGGTTTGAGGAGCCTGACAGAGTTCAAGGTGGTGCCCCGGCATACAATTTCCCCAACTCTCGATCTGGTTCTGCAATATACCAGAGGTCTCAGAGTCCATGCCTGTATGCGTCGGAGCTTTCGAACGCGGTACGAGGAGCACCCTCACAATCAGGCAGGTGGTTTTAACGTTACGAATGATCTGCGTACAATTTGGGCAACGTACCTCATTTTGGAAAACAGTTCTGACAAAGAAGAGGATTTTACTGTTGATTCTTATAAGAAAAGTTCCTACATAGTCGCCGCACTTTGATTGGCTCTCTCCCCTGCCACTGGTGAGGTGGGCGGGGTTTCAGTTTTATAACGTGAGAAGGGTCTCGTTCCTATCGTGCATGCTGGAGGAATTGTGTATTTTATTTTTTTAGCTCAATGCTTCACTTTAAAACAAACAACTGATAGTAGGAGGCGTGGAGGGTGCAGGTAGATGCAAAAAAAACAAAAACAAAACAAACAATAAAAATAACTACAGGCTGTTATTTTCAGCTGGTGTTTTTGTTCAGATGGCAGGTCAGGGGATTGTAGTGGGAGTTCAGATAGCAGGGTTACAGTCAGGTAAAGTGTATAATTATGTTTTACAAACAGGCACAGGGTTTATTAAGCCTACATGGCACCAACGGTGGCATCAAGAACATTTTAGCGTCCAGCTGTCTCTCTGTAGATCGTCGCGACTTCTGTGACAAACTGAGAAAAAAATAATAGGTAAAAAACGCAGAAGCTTCTCTCAGGCTGCTCCAAACACTTTTACAGATTTGGAATGTTTATGAAAAAAATAAAATAAATAAATCCGGCATATTGCTTCTGCCGTCCATAAACGAGCTTCACATGACGGATTTGTATCGAATGTTAACCTCTGCAGAGCGAAAAGCGTACATTGAGTACGGGCACACCATTTATTGGTACCAAATCCACTCTGATCTGTATATATACACACACAATTAGGATTGTATCAGCTTTAGACTCCCTCTCACACACAAACTCGTCTTGCTAACCTTGTGAGAACTTTCCATTCACTACCATTCATTCCATTGATTACTAATCCTTTCCTGAACCTCAGCAACCTAAAGTAAGCTTTTCAACTTTTTTGTTGTTTTAAATTTCTCAAACAGAAGGCTGCATTTTTTTAAATGTAAAAAAAAATTTTTTTTAAAAGAAGACTGGCTAAACAGTCCTCAAGTCAAATTTGCCAGGTTTTCCTATCGTGGTCTGGACATTAGGTCCTCAGAAGTGTAGCAATACGAGTTATACACACACCCTTCATGTGTTAGTACTAAACCATGCGTTCTGTGCATATGATACCGTTTGTGATTGTATTAACTTTATGCTCTCTTTCTCTAACACAAACACTCAGAGAGAGACAGAGAGAGAGAGACAGACATACAGAATACATGCGTGGCAGTTCGTTTTTGCAGAGTTTACACTACGCTTCAATATGGTAAAGCAAACGTGAGCTCAAACCCCGAATTCGAACCTGAACCCAGACTTGACACTATGATGCAGACCCCATCCCGGGCAAAGAAGCCCAAAGCATGGAGAGAAGTGTAGAAATGAGCAAATTAGTGCAGAAATGCAAACACTGCAAATCCCAAACGAGATTCGAACCCGAGCCTTAAGGGCTGTGTACTGTTATAGGCTTTTCTCAGTGACGTAGCCCTTCATCACAAACTGGCGTATCGCTTAGCGCAGATTAAGAAGGCAGGGCAGGAATTTCCATCACCAGCAGATGGCGCCAGATGTTCAGAGTAACCGATATCGTTATATAAACTCAATTTGTTTATTTAAACGAATCACCATGAAGTGAACGAAACCAAGGAACGATTAAGAGGCCACAGAAGCCGTGTTAGAGAGTCAAGTCTTTTTGGTATTATAAATAAATACACAACGTATGCCAACGGTCATACGTTAATTAATTTTGACACTAGTTAATGCAACTTTAACGTGACGATTTTAAAGGGTAATTAAGTTTGTTTTATAGGCTTATCTGCCCAGGCTGGGGCACCTCATCCTCTGTTCTTACGTCAACATTAATTTAGTGTTTAATTACTGAATCACGTTTTTCGATATGCAAAACGGTACAACCATTAAGTCCATTAACGTGATAAGCATCAAGTATTAAATGTTAACAGCGAGCTTTAATTAACGAGCCGTTTTAATTAACTAGGTTTGTTCGCACAGAGGGGGGCGTGTCCAACATTACACACAGTGCATGTGTGTTAACGTAAGTACCGGAGGTTCTCCAATGGACAGATCTTCATTGCATATCCGTTCGGAGTAAAACTACATTACCCATGATTCTCTTCAAGACTTTTCACGTTCATACAGATTGGTCCTCGCATTTCTTCCACAGGAATTTACTTCATCGATAGCAAAATCAAAGCAGCGCCTTTCACAGTGTCAACATCCAACTCTAGGAACTGACACCGATGGCTTTCCACACCCAGGTGAAGATCTCTCCACAAATACTGAAACTCTTGGTTCTTCATGGTCCTTCAGACATTGGAATTTCAAGCTCGGGGGTGGGCGTGACCCCCTTGGCGTCCACGGCAGAACGCATGACACTGAGCCAGACGTCGTCCATGTTTGGCATCACGAGGATTTTCTGCAATGTTAAAAAAACATGAAGCTTAGCTGAGGGTCTAATTAACCTTGATGCATAAATATCAACCAATCTTTTTACCAGGAACTCCTGCTCCAGTTTCTTCTCTATCCAGTCGGTCACGTGCGCCAGCGTCACCTCCCTCTCGCCCAGTTTGGGACGAGCTTTCAGCTCCAGGAGAGGAGGGCTGCGGAAGCCATACCTGCAAAAAACAAACAAAAAAAACACGACCACGATTCACGTTAACGTCCCTGTAATGACGCAGCCGACCCACCAGGTGGCGATAAAAGTCATTCTGTCTGTCGTTAGGAACACCAGAATATATAGGGTTTTTTTTTTGGGGGGTGGGGTTATTTACTAGTTGTTTTAAAACCATATACTTAAAGACAAAAATGAGTTATCATAACGCGTTAAAGTAAAACGACTATTTCAAGCATTTTTATTTCTAAAATGTCTTTTCGAATTGTGTAAGAAAGCAAAGCAGGTCGAAATATCAGAAAGGTCAGAAAAGTAAGCGCAGAAAACCCTTTTAAAATAGTTCCATCATCAGAAACAACATAAAATAGAAGTTAGAAGTTATTGTGATAAATAAATTAGCACTAAAACCGTGCAATGTTTAATTATCCAACCCTCATATCTTCTGAAATTTCTTTAAAACTGAATAGCAGAGAATATTTACGGAATGAATGCATCATTTATGCTGTACATTGATGTTCTTTTCCATTTTGCCTAAAAAATTAAAGCTGAAATTTCCATCTGGCGAAAGCATTTTAACCTCAAGATGCTCCACAGGGTGGCGCTGTTGGCACTTCACTAGCTCACTATACCTGTAATCTAATTACTCACTTTCTCATTGTAACGGATTACAGTTACAAATTTTCTGTATTCAAATTAAGTAATGCCGTGACATGTAATCCGTCACTACCCAACCCTGCATATATAAATACACACGGTTCAAAAGTCTTAGGACACCTTTACATGTGGGACCCAAACATTTCAACCTTGAACTGGTCACTCCATAATCCCTGTTCTGTCCCCCTACATTCTAATAAAGACACCGAGATAATATTATACATGACCAGATCGTACCAGATCCTGTCGGTGGGTGGAGGTGGGATGTTGACGGCCAGCGTTCCCTTGCACTCCTGCAGTTCGACCGTGAGGAGCAGTGGCGTGTTCGACACCTCCTCTATCTTCTTCTTGATGAACTCCGTCTCTGTGGCCTTCTGGAAGTACTTGTTCTTCGTTATCTTGTCCACGAATTTCATGATCTTGCTCGGTCTGTGGACGCCGGAGTACCTGAAAGGGAGGAATGTGATGGGTTAAGGGTAGGGAAGCACTGAATAAACCACAACTGAAATTATTCAATAAAAAGAGGAAAATAAAATCACTTTCGGTTGAATAAATGAAAATAATTTTTGACCAAACAATGAGTTAATGATTCATGATCATGATCCAGTGTGGAGATCACCTGAGGTGCTGTTTGTAAACGAGTGTTTATCGGTTCTGTCTCATTACCTAGTGAGTGCCTTCCTGCTTATTCTTATGTGAAGCTTTCTAACCGACAAAGGAAGCTGGTTAACCCTTTAACATCCTGCCTAACGTTTTGGTAGAGCACTTTTTGGGTCACCATATCATTTTAACCCTTTAATGTCCTCACCGAGAAAAGAAGTAATGGAAAATTATTTTATTTACTATTTATTTAATAAATAATTCATAATTATTTAATAAAATTATTATAAAAAATAAAATAATTTTTCCATTGCTTTATTTAATATTTTCTATTATTTTATTTAATATTTATTTAATAAATAATTCATAATTTTATTTTATTTTTATAATAATTTTATTAAATAATTATGAATTATTTATTAAATAAATATTAAATAAAATAATGGAAAATATTAAATAAAGCAATGGAAAAATTA